>JAZHYW010030401.1:0-48352 GCA_037355805.1 Ixodes ricinus | reverse complement strand
GTTACCGAAAAAAAGTAACGAAATAGCGTTACTCGTTAGTTTGGTAAAAAGTAACGCGTTATTGAGCTACGTTACTTTTTTACAAACGTAACGATATACCGTTACCGTTACTTTTCAAAAATAACGAACGTTACTTCTACGTTACTTTTACGTTACTTTTGTGTTCGAGTACATATGTTTGGCAGAGATGTATGATAAGCCTCGTTAACAAGCTTCGATAAAATAAAAATTAGACATTTACAGAGTGGTTTCATAGTGTTTAATATTCGCTCCATTACAAGCGCTTCGCAAATTCACGTGCCATTGACCTTGAGGAGCAGCTGCTTTTCGAAGTTCTCGTCCGACATCTTCCCTCGCTTTTTGGCGAAAGCGTCTGTGGCGACGCTGAAGAGCCGCTCTACAGAAGCACTAGACGGGACCGCCGTGTTCATTTTAATGAAAAGCTGGTGCACTCGCGGGAAACTCTCCTTGATCTTGTCGAGGGGAAGTCACTCGCAACAGACAGGAACCTTGTTAGCTCTTCTTCGTGACGCAGTGGAGGTTGGGCTGTGGCACCGCTCCCGAAAGAGAAGAAATCCTCTTCGTCCCTTCTTCGTTGTTCTTGGGAACCGAAGACTTCTCCCGTGTCGTCGTCTCCAGGAACGCTGCAGCACATGAGCTCGTCCTTCATATAGCCGAGGACCTCGTTCCGCTTTGTTTCGTCGTGAAGCCAGGCTACTTTGAACTTTGGTATCAATACTGCGGCAACTAGAAGATCCTTGTCCTCCATCATGGAACCAAACCTGCATTAAAAGACAATTCTTTCTAATTTTTGCGAAGAAAAGACCAACCAACACAGAAATGTTTACAGTGGATAAGAAGACTCACGCACCTCTTGTGAATGCCATCCAGCACGGCCTGTGCAAGTGGTACACAGTGCTTCAACCCAGACATAATCTCGTACTCAATTCTCCTCACGAGGACGGAGAGGGTCGGCAGGATATATCCCGAGTGCGTATGTTTGTCTCCCTGCAGTACGTCGAGTGCACAGGCAAGCGGCTTCATAACCTAGAAATGAATTACCAGTTAGCATACGGGATTATATCAAATCCGATTCAATATCGGCTCTGTATGTTTGTTTAGTAGCACTAGCACATTAGTGCCAGTGTATGTTTTTATGAATAATTTAGGGGTTTTTGTACTCACTCGGCAGAACTCCTCGATGAATCTGGGTTCGGTGGGTCGCTGAAGCCTTGGCACAGCCAGTTTCGAGAACAGTTCGTCTAAGTCATCTCCTTTCTTGAGCTGCCTCTCGATGGCTTCCATCGACTTGAAAAACGAGTTCCATCTCGTGATGGCAGGACGCGGCAGGTAGATTCCACAGTGAGCTTTGACCGCGTCCGCTGCCACAGCGGACTGCCCCTGCTTGTTCCACAGTTTCTGGCACTTGGAAAACACGCCTCTTGCAACCTTCGCGTAGTCCTGGTTCGTCTGTTCGGCTCGTGCTCCGTCGACCGTCGCAACCAGGTTGAGTGTATGAGCTACGCAACGTTGATGAGGCGGCAAGCGGTACCTCAACTCGTCAACTTTGTCAATGATGGGACAGAGCGGCACAAACTCATCCTCCTCAGGCACCTCTTCTTCCGCGTGCACCTCGGTGAATACTCTAAAAAATAACCAAATAAACATTGATTAGTGTATATAAATGTAATTTATACTATAAGCTCTAGGCAGGCCTCCAACAAGTTTTATGGTGGGCTAGAAAACATTTCTGCAAGAATCAGACAACGCGCTGCGAAGGACATATTTAGGGAGGTGCTCAGCATTTGGTATAATATTAGAACGCTCGACCAATGCTCGGGCTTAGTAGCAACAGCCAATACAAAATATAAACCTCAGGTGTATATTATTGCTGCAACTTCCCTAGAAAATTTAAATCACGATGTAGCATTCTGCTTTGGAGTTTCCGGAGCAGTGTTAAAGCACTGCTATTCCTACATATTTCTAAAAAAGAAATTATTGTGGGGTTTGCGATTATGCACACAGCAAGTTTCTTACTGAAACTGTGCCTTTATTATTTATTAAAACCTCATTCAACACCAGCGCTATGCACTTCCTTATATGAACATTGACAGTGACCGATGCTGTGCCTATCTTCTTTTTCTCCGTACGTTTCTTCTGTGAACGTTTTGGCGGTGTTCTGTGGAATATTTTGTGTAAGGTAAAAGCACTTACCGAAATGCCTTGATGAAATTAGATCCGCTGTCTGTGATAACTTTGGAGACTTTGCCGTGGAGACCGTAGTCGCTGAATATCTCTTCCAGAGAGCTTGCTAGGCTTTCATATGTCACACTTCCTTTCATTCGACGGCAAGCGAGGGAAGCGATCCTTCGTTCCAGAGTATGCGGATCAAGCCAGAGCGCCATGACCCCAAGGTACGATCTATAGAATGATCAAGGAGCAAATGTCATAAGGAAGAGAACACACCCACCGGGGACCAGGAGATACACTCACCCGCGCCACCTATCAAGCGCAGACCGCATAGAGCGTTTTTTTTTTTTTTGCACGCTACAACGCGACGCGCTTCGATCGCTCGCGCGGAAGTCGACGCGGAGACACCCGCATGCAGACAGCCAAACGCCGTCGATGGCGCGTTTTCAGCGCTGCCAGATTACAAGGTTCTCAACGTGCGCTGTAATTGTCGACGCAAATACTACAGAAATAAAATTAAAATACCGAATAAGTAAACAAAACGTGTTTATGTGTCAAATCCAAGGCAGCTAAAATTTTTAAGTGCAAAATAGATATGTATTTGAACCCTCTGAACTGCGCTGAATGCGAAACGGCAGACTGAACTATAGTCGCGGTCAGCTTTCTGTGGCATAAGAGAAGAAGGGAAGTGAGCGCGTTCACAGCTTCGATAGCGCTCAAAGTGGGCGAGAGTATTATCGCCTATAGCTTTGGCTGCATTGCCACTGGAAGTTGACCCCGAGTATAGCGGCGTCTCGAGAGGTGTCTTGTTTTTTCTTGTCGTTATTTTCTGCCAGGTCCCAAAAAATGGGGCGCTTTTCAACTTGACGCCTCGGCGCGCGCGTCTGATTCTGGGTCGGCTAGAAACCAGACTACAGAATGCGCACGCCAATACGCATTCGGTAGTTTTAGTTTCAATGACGCGATTTGGTTACGTTCATAATTACTAATGACTGGCCCCCTCGTGCCTGCAGCGGAAGGTATACCGAGATTTATTATCAGGACAAGAACAGGACATCTTTCATTTAGCAACAACATAGAATGGCACAACGATAAAACCGCCCCCAAATATTTCAACGTTCTCAAAAAGGGAAAGGGGGGGGGCGGTTTTATCGTTGTGCCATTCTATGTTGTTGCTAAATGAAAGATGTCCTGTTCCCACCCTCGTCCTCGCTGTTTTATACTTTCAAGTTTTGTATTTTTTAACCAACACACTCGTTTTCAATTGTAATTAATTATCAACGTGTAATAAAACATAATATATTTTAATCGACAACTACAAACACCAGTGGGTTTGCTCTGTTGTTAGTGAAAATTAGACAAATTACATTGTGACAAAGGTTTACGGTTTACGGCCCTTTTTCTAATCTAGAAATTGGAGACTTTGGGTTGCTGTGGCCTAGATAAAGCTCCCCTAAAAATGGCACTTTCCCCTTTTGGATTATCTTGTCGCGAGGTTGATACAAAAAGACCTTTTTGCACTATGCTTGCCCAGCGAGAACTTGAAAAATACAGTTGTATACGCGGGGTCAACTTTCTGTGGCAATGCAGCCAAAGCTATAGACCTTTTTCGCAAGGGCGCCGCCATCTTGAATTGTCATCACTTCCAGTATGGGCGAAAACATATTGTTTTGCCGTCGCCACGCCAATAGAAGACATTTGAGACATAAACGTAACCGTCACACATTTTCGTTTTGCCTCCCTCTCTTTTTTTAATATTTGCAGGTTGAAACGTTTTGATATTTTTTCGTCGCCCATACCGGATATGCCTACTTGGCGGTCGGGGGCGAGAGTAAGCAGAAAAGGTCTATAGGCGATGATGCCCTCGCCCACTTTGAGCGCCGATCGAAGCTCTGCACGCGCTCTCTTCTTTTCTCTTATGCCACAGAAAGTTGACCGCGACTGTAGTAACGCTGGCAATCTGTCACGAAACGCGTATAATGTCGAACTCACATGCGTCAAGGGTTGCGCGCATGCACAGTAGGTATTTCGAAAAAAGGTCCATTAAAACAGTGTAGCAGCTAGAATGAACACGGCCTTTGTTCCGGTAAAAAATAAAATAAAAAATACCTGTGAAATCGTGTCCAGCAGTCAGCTGTTACCGCCACATACTTGAGGTTTCCAAACTTCTCACGAAGGCTTGCCTTCATCTTCTGGAAGCTTGCGTCCATTCTCGCCATTATCATCTTTCGCGTGGGCACCTTCTTTTCAGGAGCAATTGAGTTCAAAAGGCTCACAAACGATGGCTCCTCCACGACGGAAAAGGGCTGTAGCGTCCCTACCACGAACGTCTCCACAAGCTTGTCGAAGCGATCTTGCGAAACGGGACCTTGGTGCATGCTGTCAATCTTCATCTGTTTCAACACTGGTCTGTCGGTGCAGGAGGTCGTCGCCTCGCTCTTTCTTTTTTTTGAAAGCACTTCAAACTCTGATAGTTTGTGTGCATGGAGGCTCTGACGAAGAAAATAAATAAAGGGCATAAGAATGGCGGCGAGGCATCTATGCCGATTCCTGATTGCAGTGTCCCGCCTTTCCGAGATGCAGCTATTCTGCATCTCGGAAAGGTGTGCTAGCCGCTCGAATAATTTATGACGACGTCTCTTCGCCTACAAACATGCCTTCGGTCTCGTGAAAGAGAAAACTATTCAATATTAGCCCACCTGCTTAATATATTAGATTATAACCATGGTCGACATGTTTGCGGAATGCGTTAATGAACTTATTAAGAAGTTTTGGGAGCGCTAGCACTGGCATAAAGCAACGAGGGCAGTGAAACATCGGCAAGTTCTAAAAAATACCCGCGATCTCTGAACATTGTGAAAAGCGAGCTGAAGAGAAAACTAATTATAATCGAGAAACGTACTCACCTTGATGTGCTTTTTCAAGTTGGAACTAGACGTCTTTGATGCGCGAAGCAGCTTAATTTTCGGCATGCACAGTAGGCATTGAAACTGTAAATTATCTGATTCCGTCTCCTTAAGTTGAAACATTTCCTTCAGTCCGGGCCATGGCGACGGAGTTTCGTTATTCATGTCCATCTCACACGCAGAATGAGTCGGAGATGGTAGTCAATCGGCTTTTATAAACTACAGCATGCGAACGGGGAGTGCTGGAACACAACCAGCCAACCAACACCCTCATCTTTACGCCGGTTTTAGTAACAGTCCGGTTCATACTATTACCAGAGACTGATTTACTTCACTATGTGGAACAGGACACCGGTTACCAGCACACTGGTTATAATCACTTGCTGCCTCTTATCAGCAATAACTCCTAGTTTTTCTGCGAAAAAAAAAAAGGTTTCGTGTTTGTAAGTTTTCGTTCCAGGTTTAAAACTTTTTTTATTTTTTTATTATGACCTAAGGGAAGTAAAGACTAATCAAGCGAAATATTCTTCTGTGTACAAAAGTGGGTCAGGAACTTTCAGGCAGCGAGGGGGTGAGCGAGAGTAAACAATTCCACAAAGGGTGTTTCTTTTTTTTTCTTTTTTTGTAACTAGAGAAACGAGCAAAAAAAGACCGTAGCAGGAGCTCTCCGGCCGCCGCCATTTTGCAGAACGGGGCGACCCCTATCAGCCAGAAATTGTCTGCCACCCGCCTGAGCTGGAAACCCAGTCAGAGTGGCTCCTCACCTGCATTGTGCATCCGAGTTCGCTGTCTTTTCTCGAAGTTTTTACTCTATTTGCCTGTTTAGGATGCTTACCTTGTGTGTTATTGTGAGACGCCAGGAATACCAGGGTCCTAGCCTGCTCGGCCTCCGCAGGAAGCGAACGAAGAGAGCGAACGTCAAGCAGCCCGCGACGCAGGTAGTCTGACGTCTCTTGACGGATTATTTCCGTCGAGATCATCTCCAAAAGCCTTCCCGGCTATGTTCCGGGTTTCGCAACAAAAAAAAATTGCTGATAGGGTTGGGTTTGGGGTGTGGGGACGGAATAGACACGTTCGTTCATTTGCTTCGATGCTGTTCAAAAAAGCAGCTCTCTTCAAAACGTGCCCCAAACACGCCGGATTCCGTCCGATCGTCGTGAAGTGACTATCGTCGACACTGTAAATTGGATATGCTGTGTTATTTGAGACCTTTTTCTCCAATCCTGTTCGATAACGCGGCACCGTAAGTACGTACAATATATGTTGTCTCGATTGATGAGACTCGTTGAATTTCATGTTGTGGGAGAGGAACATCCATGCAGTTCGGATATCCTGATGTGTTTCAAACATTTCGACGGTTAAGACCTTGTAGATTGACACGGCTTAGTGTATGTGTAGCTAAAAAGATCAACATAATATGATACAAACACTCAGACGATGATGTTCTGTCGCGCACGGACTCACCAAAACAGCTTTCACTTTTGTTTTTGTTCCCAAAATAGTACACATGTATTCTTGAAAACCTCGAGAAATTTTATTAGCTAGAACACAAAATAATAAATAGAACGTGCAGTTAGCCTTCACCAACGTCCGGAAGTGCGCCTACGCAGGCTGCCACAGCCCACTGACTAGAAAACCCACAGCTCAGCGCATTCGGGCAACACTGACGTACCCTCTCAAAACCAGGGATGCGCGCTGTAAGTCGCTTCGTTCGAGACTGCCGCTGGAAAGGTTCTATACTCGGTGACAGGCCGAGCAACGAGTAGGAAGCTCCTCCCACTCCTTTCCACTTCAGTAGAGCAAACGGTGCGAAGGCGACCTCTCTCTACCGTTCGCTCTACAAATGGAAAGGGGCAGGAGGACTTCACTTCGTTCTTGGCCTGTCACCGACTATACACCTTTTACGTGGGCGCCGCCATCTTTACTTCTGGAACTTCCGGTATGCGTGAAAACATCGCTTTCTTCTCGCCTCAATAGTAGAACGCGTTAACATCTTAATTGCAACCGTCAGTCGTTCTTGTTGTGACCCTTCATACTTTTTACTTGTTCGGGGTTGTAATATCTTGCTTTTTTTCGGAACGCATACCGGATACGGTGACAATGGCTGTGTGCGAGGCTAAACAGTAAGTAGGTGTATAGTTGTCCACTGTTTTAAACGGATGTCCCCCCCCGCTGTCGGGAGGGGCGCAGTCGAGTTCCTTCGTGTGCGCTTCGCATAGAGTGATGCCAACTGCCTGTTTCCCTGTCCCACACCCTCTTCCACCGCCATTTTGTTCCTCATTGCTTCCCCGTGCGCCGGAAAGTGGCCTTTGTGTCCATCGCCGATGGGAAAAAATGCTAATCCTCCCCTCCGTGGGTTCCACATCGCTGCTCCGAACTTGTGAGATAAGGCGCTTGTTTTCGGGAGGGTTATAAGCCTCCACGGATTATCGCCGAGAACCAAAAAGGCTGCTGGTTTGTTCGGCGAGTTGTATTACAAGGGTGGCATCACCTAGCAAAGCGCACATGAAGGCTCTCTTAGGCGCAGTCGTTCGTTCAAGCCTTGTAAATAATGACACTATGAAAAAAAGAAAGGACGACGAACGGAATTAGCCGGTAGCCAAAGGTTTTTTCGTCTTCGAGAAGCGAGACAGTGTCGCCTTTTAACGGATGTCTCTTTTGGTCAGAAAGGTTTTTTTCTTTTTTTAAGTTTACTGTGACGGATGTTGGTTCCGTGCAGCGATAAGCTTGTGCAGGATTTTGAGATGGATGGGTGAATAGATGGACTGGATAAGTGGAAAACCCACCGTTTTAGGAAATCGAAGGTTTAGAAGTCTTAGCAGCGAGATATGGCATTGCCTGGGCATTGCGTGCTCGAGCGCAAGTTGTAGCACCTCGAGCAGGGAAGCTAGATCCTCCATCGAGCTTAGTGACCTAAGTTTAGATTCCCCTGACGTCTCCAGTTTTATGCACAAGTTTGCATATTCTAAACGTTAGATCAGGTGTCGTGACCTTTTCCCAAATATTAATGTATTACACCAGTTTTGGTCAAAAGTAACGAGTAACGAGTAACGTAAATTGATAGCCGATACCGTAAAAAAGTAACAAAAATACTTTACTCGTGAGTCATTCAGAATACTAACGAGTACGTTACTGCGTTAGTCAGAAAATGTAACGCGTTACCAGTAATGTCGTTAATAGTAACGCGTTACCTCCAACACTGATGCCAGGGAATGAATATAGTGATAATTAGCAAATTATTAGCTAAGCGTAACTACTTTATTCTAAATATTTGTCGACTGCAGTCAATACTGTGCAGTACCATCATAAAAAGGGGCCACGGCAGTTCAATAGAGGAAAGTAAATCGTGGTTTGTTCGTTTCAGTGACGAATTCAAAACTCGCCGAGAGCCCTATCCCGAAGGTAGTGAGATGACCGATGAAGCTGACCAATACCACCTATTTTCGACGAGATGTTTCCGGTGGCGCCTCAGATGGCTCGCACCCGTGACGTCAAGACCAGGATATGCCTTGCCCTGACGTTACGAGTTGCGATCCCGGCTACTTATCATCGGCTGCCTACTACATTTTGAAGGTGCACGCAAAGAGCATGGAGGAAGCTCGTAGTCGCTGCGTTCTTGAACTAACACCGTCGAACTCGACAGTCCGACCATGCCCTCATGCCTGTCGCTTGCCAATCTGCGAAAAGCCGACCACACGCAGGACGGTATTGGTCGCGCACCTAGCTAATAGTCACGTAGGGAGGAGGACGGAACGGTGTCTTGGATTGCGCCTCCAGCACGTGCTCGTGGTCACAAATGACGCCAGAAAGCGGTATCGAAAGTAGCGGAGCCCGCGCCGGAGGCGGCGCAACTGAGAAACCTTCCTATCCCGTCACTGACGGTAGAAGACAAAAACTTCGCCTTTCCTCTTCAATCGTCATCAGTATACAGGCTTTCCAATGTTTGCAAGTGCACAGCCCAGCGTGTATCTTCACAGCTCAGCGCGTGAGTGTGCGCTGAGCTGTGTAGTGTACGCTGAGCCGTACGCACGAACGCTGAAAACGGCTTCACCAATAGAGAAATGCAAACATAGTGCCCCGACTTGTGCCCCATGTGTGCAAGCATGTGAATCGTGCGTCTGAACATATAGTTTTGGCCACGCTTGTGATCTGTTTCACGCTTTCCCGCACGACCAGAGACTCGGCGGAGGATAGTCGCCCCTCTGCAACTACCCAAATCATACGGCAGTGTAAAGGTAAGCTCAGCTTAGGTCGCTTAGCTGAAGGTACAGTGCGCGACACTGTTAGCGCGAACAAGCGATTGCCGGTTTTTCCAGTTTTTCTCTTTGAAACCAAGGGATGTCATCCGGGTTAGTATTGCTACGGAAAGAGCTCATTTAGTTCTATAATGTAAGCGATAAAATTTCGTGCTCGCTTATACTATTTAGAAGTAAAATGCGACAATGCGACAATGTCGTGTTCGCGCTGACAGTGTCGCGACGTGTACCTGCAGTAAACGGCGTTCTGATCACACGATAAATAAACGGAGCACTTTGAGTTTATGTCAATTGCCTTCCTGCTGGAAACTGCGAGAGAAGCTCGTGATAAACAATTATTCCTCGAAATCGGTTTGACGTAGTTTTTGATTATTGAGTGTTAAATATCCCATTTAAAACCTAAATAATATTTTTGTTTGCTTTTGCAGCAATTCATTTCTTTTCTCTCAGGTCTAAGGGCGCACCTAAATGAGTCTTGCTTTAAAATGTCCTACCCGTCTGGCCACACTGGCCCTGAATCTTCTGCGTTTACCAGTTTCTAATGCGAGGTGGGCGACTTTTTTCTCTTTACCAGCTCCATTTTTTCCGGGAAGTTCCCACTAAAGTAGCTAAATAGTGCCCGGCAGAAACGAACCACGTCGGAGTCTCGCGGTTACGCCAGTCACGCCATCGAAGGGACGACGACGGGGGTAAAGTGAGTCCTGGGCGGGAGAGTCGGACGACTCGCCTACAACCTCGAAAAAGAACTCGCAGTGGTCCATCGCGTTCGGGTTCGTTGCAGACATTGTCTTCCACGTGCCGCCGCTGCTACTGCTAGCTGGAGTATACCTTCCTCGTTAATGTATCACTCTATCACATTTGTGTTCTCAATCATTTCATAATTTGATACATATATATATTCACTGTGTTATAATGCATTAAGCAAGATATACTGTATTCATATATATGTGATAATATTTTGAGTTCGTGTGTCCGAGAGTACTTCCTGTATAACTGTAAGGAGCTTATGACTCCGTTTAACACATGACCTCCCCTTAGCGAAAGGGACCTTTAGGCGCCGTGTGATTACGATCTCCAGCTTTCTTTACTACAGGTACCCGTGCTAAAGGTACCCTTACGCTGCCGTATGTGAATTGGGTATAACACGGTAAGTGTGACGTCACCACTCCAAACAAACCGTTGCTAAGGGCGTTGTTATGGACGAATACATAGGACTGGATTCCGTTCCGAAAGAAAGGTCGGTCAAAATTCGGACGTGGAATCTAAAACGTTTAGAAAGAATAAGCTAAATAAAGCCAAAATTTCTACAATTTCACGTGACAGAAGTTTACCGAGAATCGGCTGTTTTTGAAATGCCAGAATGCATCAGGCATATCCCAAGGAGAATTTTTGAACTTGATTAACCTCTATCTCAAATCCACGTTCGCTACTTGGGATAGTCATACATACCTACAAAAGCAGGGAGTCTGCATAGGATCATGCATTGCCCCTGTCCTTAGCGACCTCTATCTCGCCCACCAAGACAGGCAGTTACAGCACACCTTGGATACCTCCAAAGTTATAAAAGTCTTCCGGTATGTTGACGATTATTTAATCGTGCTAGAAACCGATGATCACGACTTTACAACCATGGTTGCCGAAGTTCTAGACAGCTTTAAAGGCTGCATGAACCCATTGGACATTACGCACGAACTTCCAGTTGAACATTCGTTAAGATTCCTGGATCTGCGACTTTTTATTTTACCTTATCATGTCTGCTGGTCCTATGAGCCCAGGGGGAAAAAGCCGCTTCTACCTTTCAACTCGGCGCACTCAAAGCTTGTTAAGCGGAGCATTGCGCGGTTAAGTCTCAACAACGCAATTACAAAATCATGCTGCCATTCCATGCAAACAAGCTTCGACGGGCAAGTCTCTCGATTAAAATGCGCAGGCTATCCAACCTCCTTACTAACATCAGTGGCCGAAAGACTCATCAAAGACATCAAGCAAGGGGACCACATTAAACAAAAAGAAAAAGACAGAGCCAAAAAACCGATAATTGTGCCATATATTCACAACTTTTCCCACGGTCTAAAGAAAATAGCTAATAGAGTTAACCTGGACATCGTCTTCTCAGCCCCTAACAAACTTCATAGCTTGTGCAAGAGAGTAAATACACCCACAAGAACCACAGTCAGGTGCACGAAGAAACATAAAAACAACTTCGTACAGTGTACCGAAAAGGTGGTCTACTCCTTCCCTCTGTCCTGTGGACGACAATACATAGGACAGACCGGACGGTGCGTCAACGATCGCCTTCGTGAGCACAACTGCACTATCACCAACAAAAACTCCGGACACCTGGGAATTCACTGTCGAGACTGTGGCTGCTCAGCGCAGCTGGAGAAATGCACAGTGTTAGGCAGGAACTACGACAAGCTAACAAGAGAAATTATGGAAGCAGAGAACATTGCCAGACAAGAGGAGAGATGTGTCAGCACTCCTTCCATAATGTTATCCAAAAAGAACTGGAGTACTTAGCCTTACAATAATTTTATGGTTTAGCTTCCTATTACAAAAACACAGAAAGAAGAAGGAAGAAGAAAAGGGCAATTTTTTGCCATAGGAACCCTAGTCCACAAAGAAAGACGAAAACGAAAATTGTAAATATAACTAAGAGTTGTCAGTCAGCGCTGTGTAAGTGGCTCTTTCTTTTGTGTGCATGAAAACTTTAGAGTGCTTGTTTTGAGGGTGCGCTGTTTCCTTGTCATCATTCAATCTTTCTTTTTGTTTTTGTTTTACGGCTGTCGATTCATTTTAATCTGCGACAATATGTATATCTGCTACGGACAGTTCGTTTTATAACACAGGTGTACACTGGAAGATGATAATAATGTAGCGCAAAGACAACACAGGAAGGAGACAGAGATAGGAAAGAACGCTACTCACAACTAGGTATTTACTGAATGTATCGTGAAAGAGGTAAACGAAGTGACAAATGTGATGAAACGCAGAAAAAAGGAAGAAGACATTTCGATCTACACTGATGATCGACTTAAATTACCCATCTAAAAAGAAAGAAAAATTTTTAAAAATTAAGAAAATTAAAAAATAAAAAAATATATGGAAAAGAGAAAAAGAAAAAGAAAAAAGAAAAGAAAAAACAAAAAAAGAAAGAAAACATAATCGAAAAACGTTTCAGTTACCCGCTAGAATTAAAAAAATGTTCTAGATATTGCTGCTCTTTGTGAGACAGTGCAACAGAGGGCGCACTTATGCACTTGGTCCCGTGAGTCACGATAGTCTTTGCCTCATAGATCTCTCTTGCCCTCTTGCTGGGATTGCGCTTGAGGACTGTAGTTTGACTGAACACAGGGGTGCAGGCACAGTCTCTGACATGGATCGCAAGATGCCCTGATGGAGATGATTGAAGAGCCAAGGCATGCTCTCGTAATCGCACGTTGACACATCGCCCTGTTTGTCCGACGTACACACTTCCACAAGAGCACGGAATTTCATACACCACATTAACGTCGTATTTCACGTACATATGTTTATGATGAACTGTGCATAGAGTGTGAGTTTGTTGAGGTCTTTGCGCTACATTATTATCATGCAAAACCAACTAGCCCAACAGCTCATATTAGTGCACTGGAACCTTGAAACATTTCACTTCGTCGTCGTCGTACGTGATTCGGCTTCACAGAGTTTTCACTTTCTCAAATATTGGAAAGCAAGCTCACGGGACGGCTCTCGCGCACCTCAAGCGTCTATTAGAACTGTGCACGGGCACTTTTCGCTTCCAAAATCCCACGAAAAGTTGACCCCGAGAATAGAAGTTTCGTCGATCGTTACCAACCTCATTCAACGTGGTCATGTGCTCCTCCTCATGTGCTTCTCCTCACCTGCGCAAACCATTATGGCGCCAGACATCCACCGTTACGAGACAGCTACCGATGAAGACAACTACACACTTGTCCAATACGGAAAGAAGGCCCGTACTACCCCCTACGCTCAACGGAGCTTAAAACAGTCATAATTCGACCACAAAGTGCCATGAACCTTCTTCAATACAAACAACATCACATTGCAATCGCCGTAAGGCAAAACGCCCTCCTCACCCCACACGAAGCCCAGGATCTCTCTGTGCACATCAAGCAACAAAACAATATAATAGTGATCAAGACCCCAAGCCCGATGGCGGCGGAGAAAATTGCGACCCTGTCTCAACTCCCACTTGGACAAACCATGTACACAGTCCAGGCGTACATCACCGCACCGGCCAACTCCTGCAAAGGTGTAATTCACGGAGTGGACCCCGGTACAACCTCTGAACACCTCATGCAGCACTTGGCCACTTTCGGACCCACCATACTTGCCGCCCGCATTATGGGCAAGACAGAAACAGCTATTATCACCTTTGAAGGAAGCACCGTACCCTGGAAAGTTCTTTATCACCGAGCTATATTCCGGTGCTGGCCCCATCATCCGAAGGCACAGTTCTGCTCCCTATGCTTGATGTATGATCATCGCGCAGACAACTGCCCCACCAGATCAACCATAATCAGATGTGCTGATTGCACAAAACAACTTAAGCAACAAGGAGAAGAACACCAATGCTTCCTTCTCTGCATCCACTGCGGAGGGGAGCATAGGACCAACGACCCCGATTGCCCAATCAAGAAGCAAAAGGATCAGAGACGGACCAAAGAATCCTATCTTCAACGTATCAGGCTGCGCAACAACACCATGATCCCGCAACATCAACAGCCTGCAAGCGCATGGGGAGCACACAACCAAGCACCGCCGCCACATCAGGGCCCCAATTATGAGCACGCATTCCCCGCACTGGCACCACGAGGTCAGCCATCGCAGCCGTGGCAAGGGCAGCTACCACGACAGGACAAGCACATAACTTCCGCCACCATGAACAACACACCTCCGCCACCACCGACCGCATCGGGAGATGCGACAAACCGAAACCAATGCACGACCCCCAGCAAGAACCAATTATCCTGCCTGGGCACTGGGAAAACCGCTCCACCCGGAAAGACAGGTGAGCCAAGCATTCCAGCTCCACCCCAACAACCCGAAACCCCCAACTTCAACACCTCACCCGCACATCCTCCTCCCATTTACGCAGCACTTCCATACCAACAGCACACAAAACAAGCCAATCCCCCCTGGTCAACACACACGATAGTATCCCGTCTGGACAAACCAGATGCTATCGTAGCATGTTTTGACAAACTGGAACAGAAGCTAGACCGCCTAACCAACAGTGTCGATAAACTCGCATCGACCTATGAACGCCACGAAATGCGATTAACCCTGCTAGAACAACGCGTAGACCGCATGCTCAAACGTCTTCTCCCCGATGAAGATTGGAGCTCCGACACCATGGACTACACGCTCCAATCACAAAAGAGACATATTCCCCAAGACCAAGAGGACACCGCGAGCACCCACTCAAAAAACGCAAGGGTAGATAGTTCATGCCTCAAATAAGTTCTGAGAACCTTCATGTTTGGCAGTGGAATTGCCGCGGAATCAACCACAAAAAAGCATTAATCACGCAATACCTCCTCAAATCAGAAACTCCTCCCCACGTCATACTTTTACAGGAAACGTACAAAGCGCAAAACCTCCCCAAATACAAAGCAACACACTCGGCACACAACGAGCATGACCAACCATTATTATCAACTTACGTGAAACGTGGCATTAAACACTACACAGAAACAGCACCGGACAACATAAAAAAATTCACCTTAATAACGACAATATACCCAGACAACTCACAACGCCCCATAAAGCTTTACAACGTCTACAATCCACCCAAATCTAAGCATGACCTGAAACTCATCTTTAAGCACGCCAAAGACGATGAAGGGACACACGACATTTATATCATGGGAGACTTCAATGCACCCAACACGTCATGGGGATACAAGGCAAACACCAAAACGGGCAGGCTACTAGAAGAAAACATACATGGCTTTCAGTACACTGTCCTCAACACGCCGGGGGTAACGACCCGCACGGGGACACGCGCACAGGTTTCCACAACACCGGACCTCGCACTGCACAAAGGGCGATACGCCACTACGTGGGAGAACAGCCACGAGAACCTAACTAGCGATCACGACATACTACACATCACGATCCAAATCACGCTAAGAAAGCGCCGCACAAAGGTCGCCTTCACAGACTGGGACAAATTTCGCAAGCTGAGGCAGAGCACAACAGACAGCGAACACGATACCTTAAACACGTGGACCAAAAGCCTAATGGAAACTAAAGAACAAGCCACCAGCCCGCAAACAACTTCGGCGCCTGCAGACAGGCCAGACCCACATCTCCTACGTCTTTGGAAAAAACGAAAAAGGCTTCTTAGAATCTTAGCTAAGCAACCACACAATGATCACCTCCGCAAAAAAATAGAAAACATAAGCATAGAGGCGATTATTCACGCCCAGACGCTAGAAATGACAGAGTGGAACGACACTTGTGACAGAATTCAAAATACTCTACACAGCAAACAAACCTGGCACCTTCTGCGCGCCCTGCTCGGCACGAAGAAAGACGTGATCCCCACCATAGAGAAACACGTGAGCACAAAAGGCATCAACAAAACCTTTGAGGAACTACAAAATCTCTACATTCCAACGACACACCAGTCACTTTACAAAAACTACACGGGCCCCGCTAACGAATACATCGACAAGGATTTCACCCTGGCCGAGCTCAACGGTGCACTAACCCAAAACAATCGCAAGACCACGCCGGGCCCCGACGGCATCACATACACCCTGCTGCGCAACCTTCCTGACAGAGACAAGGAGACACTTCTAGACCATATCAACCAACATTGGAACGCAGGCACACTTCCGGACGAATGGAAAACATCACACATTACCATGATTCCGAAACCGGGAAAAACAGCCACACTCAGCAATCTCAGACCAATATCCTTAACATCTTGCGTGGGAAAAACTATGGAACGGCTTGTACTAAACAGATTAGAAGAACACCTGGAGGACACTAAACACTTCCCGCATCAGCTCATAGGGTATCGTAAGTACATATCCACGCAGGACCTGTTTCTAATACTACAAAATACACTTCTAATACCCAAGACAGCACAGACACAAGCACTCCTCGCACTTGACGTGAAAAAAGCTTTTGATAACATTACCCATGATCACATACTCGAATCAGTTCTCGACACCGGCAGCGGCACCAACATGTACAACTACATACGCAGTTTCCTACAAGGCCGGATAGCGCACTTTAGAGCCGCAGGTGCACTCTCCTCACCCGTTGACATAAACCGAGGCACACCCCAGGGATCAATTATATCCCCCACTCTCTTTAATCTCTGCATGACCAGACTATCCAGGCAGCTGTCCACAATCCCAAACCTTCACCACACATTATACGCCGACGATATTACCCTTTGGTGCGAAACCGGATCTCCGGGAGAAGTCGAAACTAGCCTTCAAAAAGGCGTAAATACCATAGTAGCATACCTACATGAAGCTGGGCTACAACTCTCGGCCGAAAAATCGGAATTACTCCTCATGAATCGAACACAGTACCAAAAGAACGCCAACGAACTAGTGCAAATTAGCATATCAGGCAAGCTAATACCGAAGGTGACATCCTGCAGAATACTTGGATTCACCATACACCACAACAACAATGCTAACCCAAACACTTTACAGTTTCAAAAAGACTGCCGAAATCTCACGCACCTAATCAGACGCATCATCAACAAAAAACACGGACTCAGAGAAGAACAGGCGAAGCAACTCGTCACCGCACTCGTACACAGCAAGCTCCTCTACACTGCACCATACCTCAACCTCACGCAAACACAAACCCGAAAACTTGAATCCGCACTCAACACCCTATACAAAGCGGCCCTGGGACTCCCTATATACACCTCAAACCAACGGCTTGTAGACACGGGCCTCTTTCACAGCCTTGCCGAACTGACACAACAGCACAGAGATAGGCAGATAGCGCGCCTCTCCCATACGGTGCAGGGACGCGACATCCTCCAAAGATCAGGAATCACCCCTATCTGGCTTACATCAATCAGCCAAGGCCTTCCCCTTCCCCGTAACATCGTATTTCCCAACATACCCAAAAATATGACGCGACACCTCCATGAAGGGCGACGTCAAGCACAAGCTGCAAAACACCGCAGAGACGAAACATGTATAACAATATACACGGACGCAACACGTTCCCACACTGGATCATTCGCCTGCGCCATCTATACACCTGGACAGACAGCACCCATCACACACATGGAAGGACCCTTTGACAACCCCCAAACATCACCACGCTGGAAACGTACGCGATTATATATGCCATACACGAAGCTTCTCTGCTCACTGAACACAATAACGCCAACATTAACCTCTACACCGACTCAGCCCAAGCACTTCGCAACATGCAACACAGGTTATTGGAGCCACATTTACATGATATCCTAATGGACGCCTACACCCGCAACAACAACATCAGAGTCACCCTGCGCTGGATACCTGGCCACGCGGGTATTGAGGGAAATGAGCTGGCACATCAACTCGCCCGCGAGATCAACTTCCGGGCTCCCTCGATCCCCTGGCCAAACCCAACGTCAGCGGAAGACGCCGCAACTTACAAAAAGCAAATAGCTGAACACTACAAAAACATTAGGGAAAACCGTACCATTCTTCCCAAACCACACCCCTCACTTAGCACCGAACAAGCACACATTCTCCGCAAAGTACAAACCAACACTCTCCTCACCCCGCTAATGCTCTACAACTTCAAGGGGCACTGACACCGTCAAAGGTCGTATATTTTTTTGTCGGTCTCGAGACGCACAGCCAGTAGTCACAAACACGCAAAAAAACCGCATCGCGAAAAAAATTATTCAGCGCGCGCGCCTTATTTTTCGGCGTTTAAATCTCCCGCCGCTACCTCCTTGCGTCTTATGATCGATGACGCCAAAACGAACAGAAATTTAGAAGCTTTGTAGGCGACATTTCTGTAGCATTTAAGAATGGCAATCGTGAAACATGTTTTTTAACGCAACTGCGTAATCAGCACATAACGGCCTCTTCTCTTTTTGAAATACTCAAACAATCAGAGTTCGGCGACATGTCCCTTCCTAGATTTGCAGTCCTCCTTGGCGGCGCTCTGAGCAGATCGGCGTGTCGGCGAAGAAACCGGTTTTTTTTCCCGCGCCGGCCCCTCTCAGTCCCGTCCAGCTCGTCCTCCTCCTCGCATCGGGTCAGCGGAGGTCCGAGAGGAACGTCCAGTCGCAGGAGACTGCGAGGTTCTGGACTGACTGCACTGCCGGGGACTGCGCGGGAATCCCCAAACCCAGCATTGGAAATTCGTTTTTTTTTTAATTCACAAATACTGAATCTCCAAGCTCTTCGAATTTTCCTGAGGGTAGCGTCCTCGGCACCGTTTTCAATCGTTGCTCGATAATAAAAAATAATAATGAGCCTGATGTGTCAGTGCCCCTTTCAGGTGGCAGGGAACAGCTCACTGTCCCAACTGCCCAGAGGTCAGGGCTGACACAGAGCACATACTCTACGCCTGTAACAGCTGGCTCAACTCTCCCTACTTCCCGTACCCATCCCCTCCTCCTGGAATGCTTGGCTCAGCTCCGGACCTGGCGGACCTCCAATGGTCCTTCTGGCGGAGCAAGCCCTCCTTTTCACGAGGCCGTAGTTTTTGGCTTCTAATAAAGTTGTTCTCCTCCTAGTCCGTAATCGCTTGCGACGGTCTGCAAGATGAAGGTACTATTCAAGCCCAGAAGATTTAGACACACATTTTGGTCACAGCTCTTGAAAGTCACGCAAATGTGGTTTGCTGCTGTTGCCTACAACACCGCTTCGTTTTTTTTTGCGAAGAAGATATTTTCAGAGGTTCCGCTATCTCGCCTCTCGCCGCATTGCAGAATGAAATTTCTGCAGAACACAATCATCTCCAGATACCTCTTACGCTTTTGACGTCGTGAGCGGGTGGGTACTTCGTTCTTGTGCTCAACTTATCTTCATTTGGGCTTGGCGTGCCAACGCCAGCAACAAAGCAAAGAAGGTTGATTACAGGCGATGCCAACTGAACTTTTCTGATGAACCGGGCGCAAGCCTGACGGATTCGTTCGAGTATGATGCGAAGTGTGCGAGCGAGGTCTCCTCGAATGTTCATTAAAACAGAACTGCGTCATCCACATGCGCCATCGCAAACTCGTACTTCGCGTCGCCGAGGACAACCTTTATTAGGTTTTGAAAGCTGGCGGGAGAATTGTACAAACCGAAGGGAAGTGTGAGTAAATTCAAGCAATACCCTGTGGCAAATGAATGCAGAACTTGGATTTGAAAAAATCCGCGGCAACACCAAGGGTTGTGAAAACAGTCGCGTTTTCAAGAGCATGCCATTACAGCAGAAATACTGGGAAACAGGTAACTCTCTGACTGATATTTTGATTAGGCGCCTGTAATTAACACATAGCCTGCTGTGCCGTCCTTCTTGGAGCAAGCACCACCGGCGAAGCTCATGGGCTTTTCGACCGCTGTAATATGCCTGTGTTCATCATTACCGGGCACCGCATTAAGAGTTCTGTTTGAGCACTCACGGGTCTCGCATTGCACTCGGCGGGGTTGCATCCTTGGCTTCAATTTGTGCCTTAGGAGATTGGTTTTTCCAGGTCTTTCTGGGAACATTGGCGAGAAGGATCCAGCAGGTGCCAAGCTGCCGCTTCTGGGAGCTGCTATCGAGACACTTATTCTCCACCCTTTAAAACTGCCTGGGAGCAAAATCTTGTCGCGCAAAGTACAACGGAATCACGTCCCGAGGAATGAAGTCCTATTGTCTGGTAAATGGCGCTAGCAATAGCTCTCGTTTCTAAACCGATAGGTAGTTTGAGCAAGGTCTAATGTAATGCCCTCCGCTACGACGAAATCTTGACCGAGGATCATGGGAACTGGTAATCCAGGCAAATACACAAACCGTTGCCTTCGTGTCTTGCTGTGGAAAATATTCGCCGTCCACAGCGCCTGTAGCAAGTAGGCGCAGATATCGACGCTAGCTGCAAGTTTATACCTGCTGTTCCTGGAAACCAACTTTTTTCTGCAAACCTTGAATGCCGCATCTCCGTTATGATATGTTTGCTCCGCTACCCAGCGGAGCGGGAGCAGAGTGCGGCGTTTGAGCGCCGAGCGAAGAACCGTCATACGCGGCGCGATGGACTCAGCTGGATATCTGTTCCAACGTTTATAGATACTTCTCCAGTTCCGTATCTCCTCGGCGCGCCTGTGGCGAGGAGGCGGCTCCGGCGCGGTCCCCTGCCACCGCAGCGCTGCGGTCAGCGGTTGCGCCATCAGGATGATCAGCCGCCTTTCGCGCGCAATGCGCAGCATCGCCACTGCAGCCCGGGATCTGGCTGATTTCGCGAGTAACGCTGCTATTATTTTCACCTCGGTCGTTTTTGAACAGAAGGTATCCTGCAAATGATGGAACACCGGAAATACGCAGTACGTGCAAGCGGTTCTGACTTTGGCCCGCAGCGGTTGTCACATATGCGTTATTGCCTCACGTCGTCAATAAAACGATGTGAGCGAGACGATCGCCTCCTGCGCGGTCGGTGTGAATTTATTCCATATATTCACAGAACGCACGTAGTGATTTACGTCGCGAAAAAAAAAAAAGCTGCGCGTCGCAATCGCGCCGTCCTGGGTATTTTTTTCTTTTTGTCTTACAAAATATATCGATCTTACCTATGCTATTTTAGAAGATTTGGCTCAACTTGCAATTTAGTAAAGTATCTACAGAACTGCTCATTCGTACAACACATTACACGTAAGCCGTAACACTAATCAATTTTATTTTGGTTAACTCGCAAAAATAAAAAGGGCTTCAACTCACGCTGCAAAACAAGCATGCGTTATGTTAAAGCTCCACTATACAAGCTTGGCCTTTCTTCGGCCCTTATGGCACTATTCCGTTTTGCACTGTCTTATGCGAAAAAGTGCATACGTCACGTCACAATGAACGTCGTATCACAAACCGTCGAAAGCAATCACACACTCGAACGGCAGAAAACCAATAGATCACGTAACAAACAGCGTGAACAGCGAGCGACAATGAAGCCTCAACCACGTAACCGGAGCCGGCCTGGCCGGCACACGCGCAAGCTTTGATCGCAGCGCCCTCGGTCCCCAGGGATCGGTCGCGCCTGCCTGAGAGGGGCAGTTCGGGAACTGGAGAAGTATCTATAAACGTTGGGATCTGTCTGTGACGAATCGCGGGGTACCGCTTTACCGGTTTGCCTGTCGGTGTTGCTGCAGTAGTGGGGCACTGGCAAGGCGTATCTGAGCCATCTGCCGTACACTGTGCAGCCATCTGCATGGCCGTCTTACGTTCACGAATTAGTTGCCCGCTTTACAGGGACATACAAAAATGCTGGGCTGCGTTAAATAGAACCTAAAGACAGACTTGATTTACGATTTTTGTGTGAAAGCGAGCAATGCAACGGTTCTTGTATGTTGCGCAAATACCGCTTACGACGGATCCCTGACGCCACTTACCTGTAAAACACCCCTTCATTGTTCACCAGACATAATCGAAATCGCAGAAAAAATTAAAGAAAAACGTGCAGCAAGTCTATTCTCTCAACCTCGCAGCCAGAACAAGCGGCTGCGTGACATGGAAACGATTATAAGCCACAATGCTGATCACAGCCACGCTCTGGGGTTAGCAAGCGCAGCAGACACTGCGCCGAGTTCCAGACATTCTTTGGTTCGGCTGTTGTCGTCATTTTAGCGATTGGACACGCGGCCACCACCCGAATGCTTCACGAGCTACCGATTATCACGAGCGCAAACCGAGTGTCCGCGAAATGCTCTGGTCCAATCTATGAGCCGCATTCAAATATCGCCACTGGGCGGTACTTGCGACTTGAGATTGAATGAAAACGCTCTGCTTTTGTTTTTGAAATTACACCACAACATATGAGTTTCTTGACCAGTGGCGTTAGTGTGAGTATCCTTGAGTCCCACTAGTGCCACGTGAGCTCGTAAAGTAAGCCCTTCATGGCAACTCAATATTCATTCACGGGTAGCAAAAAATCGTTGGCTATTTCAAACGGTATGACGAAGAAAAACATGCTCATATCATATATTGTCCCGGGCTCCAGAGCACTCCAGAGCCCGGGCGAGCTTTGAAAGTCAAGGAATCTCATGAAAAGCTGTAGTGCGTCTTATAGTTTTTTAAGGCTCTGAAGATGGCATAAAAATTAAAAGACACACACTAACCTGAACGCTATGCATGTTCTGTCTGTGCGGGTGAGTAATACAGCAAGGGGACAGAATATAGAGGGATTCTCGTTAGAATTACTCGGCCTCATTAAGGAAAGTGTTTTAACGAGCTCTTTAATCACTGAAGATAAAGAGTCGTTGTTCAACGACGCACAGCAAATATCTACCTGTAACCACATATTTATCTTTAGAGTTCGCAAAGTCTGTTAAGAAATATTAGTTATTAATTTCACTTATCGTGATAATTAGAGGTTATATTATGTCCCCCTAGACGTACCACTCATATGCAGTGAATGAATTAGTGTAGATCTGATAGTTTTGTCTAAAACAAATAGATAAAAGCAAAAAATCCTGTACATTTAATGCAAAATAACAATAGGACTGAAGCGAAACAACATGCACATAAAAAGGGCCCTTTGGCTTTCGAAGCCCGGATGCCTTCCCCTGCTTATGTTGCACCCGTATTGTATTTAGCCTGCACGCGATACTGGACGAGGGGCCAGATAGTATATTATTGTTTATGTGGACTGCCAATATTACTCCCCGAAACGTTCGAACACAATCACTGATCGGCCGCACGTGCCTTGCCTGTTGAATGTTTTATTCGGATTTCGACTTGAATGTAGAAAATCAGTTTACTAACTCGAGGTGACGCTTAAGAATGCAGAGAGGGCGCAGGCATAATTATTCTGGAGAGTGAATGCGCAGCGTGTATGACCAGGTAAACCCGGCTGCACTGCAACATGCAGTACAGCGCCATTTTTCAAACCGATAGGTTTTCTATAGCGAACAAAATCGCCTTCCTCGTTTTCTGCTGATTCCAGTCATTGTGTATTGTAGTCATTGGCTGATGTAACTTAATCTTTTTTTGCCTAAATTAAGGAGATCGAGTTTTTACGAAATTCGCGTGGCGTCATTTCTTTCATACATAGTTTATTTTTTGTTTGTTACTCAGTGTTTTCTCATTGGACTGAGATAAATTTCTCGCTCTAGACTCTCGCGTATAAAAGTTCCAGCTATTCGCTTCTAGACCACAGTTGGACTCCTCTTCTGTAGGCCTACAACATGACTGGAGTAAGTGCACTATATTGGTGATACCGTATGAGGGAGCTTGATTATCTACTTTTCTTTAACTCATTTTAACACTCTATACTTATTTTCGTCATAATCCCAGACGTATCCGACGCAACGAGCTAATGAAACTAACGACACAGCGTCAAAATCACACACTCATGGTATTCGTCGGGTTTTTGTACATGTTGCATCACCTCCAACCAAGCGTAAACACACAAGGCCCAGTGATTTGCGCTTTTTACGCCGCTTGATTATACACTTCAGCTCGTAGCGTCAGCAGCGTATGGACTTAAGCTGATACGAAGTATAGGCAAACACCTTTCAGACTGGTAATAATGTGCAAGACTACGGATCGAAAAAAAAAGACATTTGAAATTTGATGTTAGTTTCATTGGTTATTGTGGTTCAGCGGTACTTATTCTAGTGTTGATATTACTTAGAGTATAAGTGGAATTTCAATTACTCACAATGAGAATTCTTTTGCTGGTGGATGACGTTCATCCACGTTTGTTCTGTAGAAAGGTTTAATTTGTCATCTAAAGCACGACTTTTGTCGAAACATCTTGCTTTGGCTGCTCTACTATAAAGCTAATGCAAAAACGCGGGGCGAGCCTAAGATTACCAATATAACCTTATTAACGTTTAATCGCATTATAGAGTACCTATGAACATCTAACTGTGTGCGGTACATGCGCACTAAAGATGAATAGCGATGCGTAATCAGACTTAGAGCATCGTGTATTGCCAAAATCTTCTGAAAACTTTTATGCAAGATTGTGGGATCTCAAGAAGCATGATGCAAGATATACATGAGGTAGGCTCTGCAATCCATAAAGCTTGTACGGCATATACATGTTGATGAATCATGCCCGTTTATAGAACAGGTCGAGACGATGCTTGTAATCGAGGGAGTAAGTAGTTTTACCAGCCAACACGGCCTGGAAGATGTCACTCTACCACATACGGAGGTATTCGCTATTCATTTTATTAGGGCCTGCACCCTAAAATCCTGGCTTACCAATAGTTGCATTGTGAGTAACGTCCTTTTTAGAAACACTTGGTCTCATTAGGCAAACCATGGATATTATTGTCTGAACCTTTCTGAGTGAGGGAACCAGTTGGGTTTCAGCTTGTCGAGATTAAACAGATTTAAGTAAAAGCCTGTTCACACTCTTGCGACCAAGTACGACCGAGAGAGACGAGATCTGTTACAACTTGGACGAGGGAACACAATAGCATTGTTGCGCCATCTATGCGGTGACCCTGGAACTGCATTTTACAAGACCGAAGGTTTTGCGGGATTTCCGAGGTCAAATGTGCGTAATACTCATAGAAAGGCTCGTTTATAACATTGACCAACGTTTTTGGAACCAAGAAAGAAAGGATAATGCGCGAGAGAAATAAAAAATATGCCGGACCGCCGAGTTTATACTGCTACCCAATAGATGGCGTCAGTGTGTCCATTAAAAGTTTTAAGGAACCCAGGTTTGAGAGGTCGCAAGAGTGTGAACGGTCCTTAAGTGAAATAAATGACTTAATCATTGATATATGGTTATAAATACATGGTTCGCATTATTCTCCCCAGTGCTATTTCCCTATTAGAAAAACGATAATATTTTCTAATTAAATGTCTGGCCCATACTTTATGCAGTTCCGTGCTTGCCTTCTCCTGGCCCTGGCAGCAGCGCCATTGCTGGTTACGTCCAGGGTGGTCTTGGCTACGGCCATGGCCTTGGCTACGGCAGCCTCGGCTACTCCGGCCTTGGTTGCCCGGACTCGGCTACGCCGGCCTCGGCTACGGCCATGGTCTCGGCTACGGCCATGGTCTCGGCTACGCCCATGGTCTCGACTACGGCTACGCTGTTGGTCTTCAGCAATGGCTTCGGCTATCTCGGGTCTGACTGGCTACAGCGTTGCTGCACCAGCCGTCAGCCGCACTGTGGCCACTTCATACCAGGCTGCTCCTGCCGTTGCCACCTACGCCGCTGCTCCAGCTGTTGCTGCCTACCATGCTGCTCCAGTCGCCACCTACTCCACTGCCCCCGCTGTCACCAAGGTCAGCTACCTACCAGACCTCTCCAGCCGTCGCTAATTATGCCACAGCTCCATTTGCCACCTGCGCCGCTGCCCCAGCCGTTACTAAGGTTTCCACCGTTCACGCTGCTCCAGCTGTCGCTAGCTTACGCCGCTGCTCCAGCTGTCGCCACCTACGCCGCCGCCCCAGCTGTCACCAGGGTCGCTACCTACCAGACTTCTCCAGCCGTCGCCACCTATGCAGCTGCTCCAGCCGTTACCAGGGTGTCTACCGTCCACGCCGCACCAGCTCTCGCCAGCTACCAGACCTTCCACGCTGCCCCAGCTGTTGCCACCGTTGCCCATGCTCCGGCTGTTGCTGCTACCAGACCTACCACGCTGCTCCAGCTGTGGCTTCCTACGCCCACGCCGCTCCAGTCTCACGGATACGGCGTCAACTCCCTCGGCTACGGTGCCGGCCACTTCGGTTACGGACACGGCCTTGGCAGCTACGGTCTGAACTACGGGTACGGCCTCGGCTCTTATGGCGACTACACCACTCCTCCTTCGCAAGAAGAAGTGTAAGTTGTTGAACTTATTTTTATTTTTTATTTTTCGGATTTGGTAATAATTATTTTTAGGTGTGTTAGTGCATTGTTCACGAACAAGAGTGTTTTTTTTTTCTACCTTCAGGCATGTTCTTTTTTCTTTTCAGAAACTATCTCTATCTGGGCGCCTCGCTTCGCAGTTGGCCATAAGAAAGAAACTCTAAACTGCTATTTATGCATTGTGATATATTCTCAATAAACAATTGACCTAATAAGCTATCAGTTTAGTGTTTCGTTCCTCACAATTCTTCGAGACGTTCGTCAATATATATCGTGTGTATTAGTTATCAGATCACACCGAGATGCATGACCCACTAATATAATTCTGAACTTAGTTGCTTCACACCTCCATGGCAATAGACTACTTCCATAAAGCCCTGCATGCAACACGGCGCGCGTTGCACTCTGGGAACTAGTTGGCCTGGGAGGAGAGTGCCATGGTTTCGATTTCGATCGACACGTCGACAAGGATTATACACAGAGCGTGAACTATAAACGGCCGTTATTTTATGTTTTCTTGGTCCCGAGAGTGTCATTTGTGGTCTCTAAACTAACCTAAATGGCCAGACCTCGAAGCTTTAGCACAAGCCTGAGACGTATAGCATGTCTCTAACGCATGCTTGTTGTATTTTGTACTTGAGCCTTTCTATTAGCGTTTCGGAGGTATGCGGACTAGCCAGTGCTAGGGAATCTCGACGCTGCGAAGCTCGAGGATCTTGCTTGTGTACGAATCAACAAGCTGTAGACACCAGTAAGTACGCATACATCGAGCTCGCGCCTTTATATTATAGTTTGGTTGATCAGGAAATTTGTTTGTTTCGTGCGTCCATAGACGAAATATAACTTTTTGCAATTACTGTTTGTCTTAATACGCCTGAGTACGCGACGTAAAACTCGGAGGCGCCATTGAAAAGCTCCATTTGAACCAACGTTACTAGAACCAATCAGTTGGGAAACTGCCATAGAGACAGCTCTGAAAAAGTGGCACCGATCCGTCCACGAGAACCGAGCTAAAGGCGATCCCAACGCCACCATTTCTCCCGCAGTGGCCAGTCCAGGAACTACAAGTGACTTCCATTTTCGTTGTAATCGGCCATTTTGGGGCCAGAACAGATACTGTGGAAGGGGCTTCGAGGTACCGCCCCCGACTCCCAAGCGGTCGCGCCGCGGATTATGGCCGCGGTTAATATGCGCCTAACTCAGGACGCGCTACCTGAAATCACCGCTGAGGCACGGTTGTATAAAAACAATATTAATTATACTGCAAAACCTTGCGAACTAAAGATTTTAGAAAACAACACGCGCCCTCCATTTTGTACTAAACTCCAATAAAAGTTACTACAAAAAGAGTTTTTTCCCGTTAGTTTTTACGCGAAAACATGCTTTCTAAAAGCTCAAGGCGACCACAGTTAAGGACAAATGAATACAGAGTGGCGCTGTTGTCGTATTTAGCTCGGTCTCGGTGGACGCCAGCGGCCCAGGTTTCAACGGTGAGTTTCCCAA
Source organism: Ixodes ricinus (assembly GCA_037355805.1). NCBI lineage: Eukaryota > Metazoa > Arthropoda > Arachnida > Ixodida > Ixodidae > Ixodes > Ixodes ricinus. The sequence goes on along the minus strand of JAZHYW010030401.1, from coordinate 20,495 downwards.
CTGAGAGTTCTAGTAACGTTGATTGGAACACACTTCTCATCGCTTATCTGTACTGCCCCGCAGCACTGCACGAATTCGTGAAGTCCCCAACCACTAGCATTTCACTAATATTCAACATCGGGTATACGCATAAAGTTATCCTGCAATCATATAGGCACATTCGCACATACAAACCGTTTTAAGAAAGCAAAAGTCGAGCACTTGTGTGAAGAATGTCGCACCATTCGGTGGAAGTGCGCCGGACGGGCATGAACCCCGGTGCGCCAAACGAACGAAATTATTCAAAGCGCATTTGACGGTTGCCAGTGGCCATAATATTTGTTATGAGTTTGCTTTCTTCCTCACTGAGTATTCCGAGACAATTTCAGACACACCGTTCAGGCACAGATCTTGGGCGTCAGTAAAAGGTCGTCCAAAAAGGCTTGAAGCGAGGAGTAGGTGAGGACGCTTGTTAGGGCCTCCGTCGTAGCTAGCCGATCCTGCAGCGTTTGCGAAAACTTAGTCTCATGTCAGCATAAAATTTGAGTGTGAGTACGTGTGATTACACGAGGAAGACATCACAGTAACTTTTGTGCAGTAGTGAGGTCGAATTTATTGCGTTTCCTTAGAAGTTAATACGCCAACGCTGGGCTCAACTTTGATACCCCTGTGAGGATGCGGCTTTCTTTCACCCAATGAAGTAGCAAGAAGCGGACGTTTGGCAAACAAAGTACGTGAAGGATCAGGTGACCAAATTTCAGTTGTAGTTCACTGGTACTGACGGGATTGCTGGCATCGAGCTCAAAGATGCACTCGTGGGGTGAGGTGACTAAGCCACGTCTTACTACTTTTGCATACGCACGCACAATATCCGGTGTTTCGGGAACCAAGGAAAATGCCCCGGTCTTCGTTTTTGTATCGCTCGAGAATGAGTGTATTGTACATTCGTGAAAAAGTCAGATAGTCGAAAACGCAAGCAGCGCGTTCGGTCGCGGCGTGATAGCATGAGATGAAGCTGCTCAGTCGAAACCTGAATCTGAGTGGCCAACGTAGTTCTCAGAGTGCACTGCGTGGTATTCCGCCGCGATGGGGCGCGTCGGTTTTGGAAGAAGTCTATTGTGCGTCTTTGCTCAGCGCCCTGCTCAAGATTCGATCAACGAAATTTCTGAACAGGAGAAAAAATCCTTGTATATTGGAGGTTCCAGCGGGACTTCTAGTCAGTTGCGATCAGATTTTAGCTGGTAATAATCTTTTAACACGACAATCATGATCCTTTGATACGTCTTTAAATTAAAAGAAATAATGCAAAGCATTTTGTTCTGCTGGATATAGATTATACTTGTTTTAACACAGTATGCGTCTGCCACGGTTTAATAACTAACTATTATTTTATATAAATTAACCCCTGCCTAGTACATATACGTTCATCGATTAAATGAACTTCATGAACATTGCATCAGGAGAGGACAAATTACATATTATAACACTACAGAAAAAAAGATTCATTACGTACACATAGACTACAGAAATCTGGAGTGCACGCTGAACGCTCACTCTTTGGCGCAAGTCCTGAACGGTTAAGCTTTATAAAAACGACAGTGCAATTAATTGTTTTACTTGAGTTGAGGGAGTCAAGAATGCGCATTACAACATATTTATACAGTACAAGATAGGCACGTCGTGCCTATCTTGTACGTTGGTCGTATAAAATTAACTTCGTGTTGAGTAGCACAAAAGCCACTTATGGAGAACCAGTCAAACGGGCGTTGACAGGTCAAAATCATATTTTCTTTATTATCCGAAACGATTGAAAACGGTGCCTGGACATTTCCATCAAGATTCGAAACTTGGGAACCCTGTATTTGTGAAGTAAAAAAACAATTTCCAAAAGCTGGATTTGAAATTCCCTCGTGATGCGCGCCAGTGGAGTAATGTAAAATATTGAGTCGTCCTGCAACTCGAGTCTCTCTCGCGTCTCCGAACCGTGCCTAGACCGAAGTGTCATGTCCGCCGGCGTCCCACGATCAACACGCTGCGTGACGCCTATCTCTGTGACCAGACGACGCTCCACTTTCGAGTTTGAACTTATTTTAGGGGCCTTTCAACGACCTCAAAATCTTTACAATGGTGTGATATCAAAGAGAATGTGCAGTGGACTTTTGTGAATGAAGTGATGGGCCGACGTCGCGCCGGTTCTGCCTGAAAGGCTGCCCCGGCAGAGTCACAACCGAAACTACGGTACACAGATACCAAACCCAGTTGTTTTGACCGTTTGATGATTTCCTTTTCAAAGTCTGATAGGTCTTCGGGCAACCAAAAAAAGGATTTCGTCCAATTCCCCGACTCACCGATCATCTTCAGAGCTACGTGTGCCGAGCACCGTGGCGAGGCCATTTTTTCCGGGGGAAGATAGAAAGTTCAGGAGGCGACATCACTCCAAGCTCCGATTTTCAGTTCTCAAAAAGAAGGGCCGTAGTGCGTTCGGAATTACTTTGGAAAACATGTTTTACGAATGCCGCTATTAAATATAATAAAAATGCCGCTTACAAAGCTTCTAAATTTCACAATCGATAACGTCACAAATAGAAAGAAGCGAGGAAGTCAGAAGAGGGAGAAAAGCGGCTCCAAAAGTTAAAAAGGCGCGGGCAAACTTTTTTTCGCGGTGTGGTCTTTTTTTGCACGTGTATGACTATAACTTGCACCGTTTTAAACGAAAAAAATTACATTAAAAAAAAAGAACCAACTTTGGGGTTTCGGTGTTCTCTAAGCCTTATCAGCCTGCTTGTGAACTAAAGTTTTTTCACTCGATGTTGGTTTCAAATCGGTCGCAAGATGTCTTTTCGTTCAGAAAAGTTTGTTCGAGTGTTGGCAGTGCGCACGTGCTTTGTTGCGTTCCAGTTGGACTAAACGCGGCCACAAGAAAGGTGAACCGGCATTTAGAGTTGATTCGGAGGAATAGTTCCTCAACATTAGTGGTCATAAATACACTCTGGCGAATCACTGTTGCCCGAGGTTGGCAGAAAATAATATACGTGAGAAAATTAAAATGGCCTCATCCTGTGTGACTTTTCGTAACAGTCACAGAGGTAGCTGCGACACCTTGTTAAACCCTAGTCTCATCTAATGTATCTTGCACCTTACGTGGAGGAACTATAGGCAATGTTTGCTCGGATGGAGACATATCTGATCTATCACTGATCTAGATAAATGGTGTCGCGTAAGAAATCGCTAGCCTTCAGGGACATCATGATATCACGCGACAGCGCGACCGCACGGGACCCCATGACGTCATGCGTTACCGAGACGTCAACGGACATGACGTCACGTGTTTCTGTGAAGTAACCGTGTCACGTGATATTATGACATCATGCGACACAATGACGTCGTTTTAGTCATGACGTCACGCGGCACTAGTGCCCTCTGTGACGTAAAAGTGATCTCTAAAAGGTTAAAACAGCGCAAACGATGAGGGGACGAGAAGCAGAAGGACACATACACAGCGCCTTTTAAAGATGTCACACTAACTATCCCAAGCTTCAACCTTAGCCGTAAACGTCATGTTACCTCATGGCATCACCTTACGTCACGATGTTTTCAAACATTCGATGACATCCACAAGAGCGCCCTACAACGCCCTTCAACGCCCTTTATCAAGGGAGAAGGCCGAGCGAGCCACCAAATACCCGGCTGGTTATGCGACAAAACGTGGCTCAAATTGAACATTTGAAGTTGTCGCGGTTGCAGAAAATGCAAACCTGCTCAAAGAAACCTATAGAATGGATTGACAGGTCGCGCCATCTGATGCTAAGCAGGTTGACTTCATGGATGGGTAATGTGCGGGTTTTTCTCCAGAGAGCGCCACAGGTGCCAACCTTCAGCGGCTATGAGGAGTCGGGTGCCTCGTTCTGTACGAATCAGCAATGTTGTAAAATTAAATAAATTGACTCTCGTAAGTGATGACGTCACAACATAAGCGCCCCGCTCCAAACAAATCGTTGACAGGGCCGGTGTTGCGGACAAAAACATAGGGACTCGACCTGAGGTTAGAAATTGTCTGATAAAAAAGGAAAACAATATTTTGTAAGCATCGTGACTTCTCAATACCTAATCACGAAGGCTTTTTCTGTAATCTCCCTACTATACAGCGATGGCAAAAGCCCGTTATAAAGTTTCACAACCGGTTTCGCCTTGCTAGCAGACGACACGATGGCTTCGCGTGTTCACGTGGTTCTTTCTGAGGGAGTACACGGTCTCGTTGAACGAGGTTGGTGACGATCGCCGAAACTTCTATTTTTGAGGTCAACTTCGTGTGGAATTTCGGAAGCGAAGAGTTCCCGTGCACCGCAATATTTGGGAAGCTGAAAAAACTGAAGCCGTGGGGGAATAACGTACGACGACGACGACGTGAAATGTATCAGAGTCGAAATGCTGGCCAGTACACGTTTCGAGGATTTCTGACACTACAGTTGCTTCAGTGCAGATCTGTGTGACCAAACCACGGTGGAAGAAATACATTTAGGTGGTGACTCTGGCCGCTCTTCCCGCGAGGAGTGAGCGACCGGATCGTGTTCGGAGCTTGCATCGAACCAGGAGTATACTCTGTTTCACCCTATGATGTACCGCAGGAAAGGCTACAAGCGCGAGCTCCTTGCTCTGGGGCACATCTCGGCGGCACAAGCTCTCGTGACTTAAGAGCGGCTGCTAACGCTATGAGCTCGCGCTTGTAGTTTTCACTGCGGTACAACATAAGATGAAACAAAGTGTAGTTACTTCCGCGCCGCCGCGCGAGGGCGCTGAGGTGTGAGCACCGTGGGTATGAGGTCTCTCCTCGGCGGCCACGGTTTCGGGGCGCAGCTTGCTCGCTTTTTCGAGGTGTGGTGGTGGTGTGCGGCCAGTGGCTGGACTCATGTTTTGCTTTGGTGCTGTGTCGATAAAAGGTGCCACCATCGTGCACAAAGCTGAGCCTTAACCCAAAGAAGAAGTTATGCTATAAGGATGGGAAAGACGTGCTTCGTTCCGAACTGCGATTCGGGGTACCGGAACTGTGCAGAGCGAGTGTCTCTTGTTGAAAGCTCCATCGAATGACGTTCGCCTGGAGCAGTGGCGTCTTGCAATCCCGAGGGCCGATCGCAAGTTACTACCTAGTCTCATCTCGTTGACCAAGTGAAGACCAAGCTCCACAGTCTAATTTCTGTCGAAGACTGGGAATTCGAAGATGTCTGGACAGAAAAGGCTGAAGAAACCAAGGCTGTGGACTGCATACTATATTGTGTGACTAGTTTTTTGAATGTGAAAATGAAAAAAGGTACACGCTGCCCTGCATGCCGATCCGCTTTCAGCATCGACAAAAACACTTCTGCTGAAGCAGCTCTGACAAACGGGAATAACAGAGGAGGCCTTATACACCCCAACAAGAACCTTTTCCAGCTACTGAAGAAAGCGGAACAGTTCTTCGTGGAAAATAAAAGCCACCAGACTGTCTACTGGGACACAATCGACAGTTTCTTGACACATGCACAATAACGTTTCCATGCATTGAATACAAAGAAGAAACAGTTGCCCAGTTGCTCCACTACAACTTCAGCATGCGAATGCGACAACACTGTCAGCATATTATCATGAGTATGAACAAACAAGCTCAAGAAAAGAAGAAATCAGCAAAGCAGCGCTGGTCTTGGTTCAAGAGCATGGGCAAAAAACACAGGATGTAGGAGATTGCGTTCTTTGGTAGTATGCAGTGAATTCAGCTTTTGTGTACATTTTAAAGGGAAAATATTTGTTACGTCTTTTTTAACAGATGAAAAGTGATTTATGTCCTATAATTGCTACTATTGTTTGACTTTCAGTCACTGTGTCATCATGTCAGTCAGTATGTCATCATACTGTGTCATCATTTCAGTCACTATGTCATCATAAATATAATTACTTCTGCTTACAAGGTTTGTATGTTCCACAGTACAAGTTGACATTGTACGTATAAACCATTTGTAATGCTATAACCTTTACGCGCATGTAAAGAATTACTTTGGCCCCACTATGTAACATTATTATAATTTATTTTTTTTCAATAAGAAGGCAGGAGCAGGGTGAAAAAAATCACCCGACCTCCTATAAAGCCACACAATGTGTGTAAACAATTTACGGAACTGTTACCAAACATGCTGTTTGACAAAACATGCGAGCACGACCCAGCTGTTTACTCTAAATTACTCTAAATTATTGAAGACCCAGTAGATTATGCCGGGAAGTTTTATATTTATACGAGTATTTTTTTCACGTTAAGTCATCATCGGAATGTTCTCGTTTAAAAAACAGGAACCGCACGGGGAAAAGTCAATCAGTGCCAGTGCGCCAACATCAATCCATCATTTCAGTACACAGTACACAGGGACCGAGTAAAGAATGCATAATTTCCTTCACAAGCCCTCTATACAAGCCTTTACAAACCCCTCTAAACTTGGGCGCCATCTATCCCGTGCGCGTGAAGCGCGCTCGCGCGCCGAACATAATGTGGTTGCCGCGCGAGACAGAGAGTCATCACCTAAATGTATTTCTTCCACCGTGGACCAAACGAACTGTCCTTAACAGTTACATGTTGTCGCAGATGGAAACGCATCGACTAGCGTAAAACAAAATGAAGGTTTATTTGTCCAATTTGTGCATAGAAAAAAAATGATGACCGTCGATGGTGGCAGCAGCCATGGAGGATGCGTCGGCGTTAAAGCTTTTTGTGAATTGACAAAGCCGCACAATGCTCCATCCACTGCACTCGGCGTCTCAAACATTCGAGCTGGACTGTTTTTTAGTGAGCTAGGGCGAGACTAACTAGGCAGGGTCATTCTTACCTCCTAGTCTTTTACATTCGGGGTGAAAGTAAACTCGAAACATCTAGAGGCACGATGACGTTCCTTCTGAGTCATTCACGTTTGAGGGTTTTCTTAAAACTGAAGAATCAGTAAGAATTTTTCTCAGTTTGGAGATTACATAGGCCGGTACGAAACACATGTGAGCTTAAAAAACGGAGTCTGGGGTGTTGAACCGCTCATGTTAGAATTAAAATAATTACTATATTCATTACAATGCACACTGAATGCCAAATCAGGAAGAGTGTCCGACTCTGTTTTGATATCATGCTCTAAACAGGCTTTCCTCGCTGTATTTTTAGCACATCTCCCTCCGTGTGATGAAATTCGTCGGACAGTATCCTGTATCGCACGCAAATGCAATTCGTTTTTATAAAGCTGGTGAGTTTTCTTAGGCCTGCCATGTTACAAATAATTACAAAATCAAAATCGTATCATTGTGAAAACGATTCACACTGTTCCAGACGGCATATTTCAATCACTCCGTTTGCGTTTGTCATGCTTTCATCGTCGGCAACAGGCATCTCGAGGACCGGAAGTTGCGGTCGCAAATATTTCAGAAACAGACGATTATCGGCAAAGCTTTGTCGTGGTAAATGTGGAATCTAGGCTTCCTTTATCTATTATTTTTAGACGTTCAAACTACACGTCCGGTTTTTGACCGGTCAGTTTTTCGGAGCGAAATCCAGTCCCCAGCAACGGTTTGTTTGAAGCGGTGACGTCATATTTACGGGGTCAATTATAGACAGCTTGCGAATGATTATAGTTTGCCTATTTCCGTTTGTCTCAAAGTAAAAACAAAAAGTGTAGTGAAAGTGGAAGTGTAAACACATTGCTCGGTTCCTCTAGTAGTAGGAGTTTTATAATACAATTCAGTCTAATTCCGACCGGATATGACGTTGCAATCCTCCAGTAGTGAAAATCAAGCAGTGCCAAAATTGAATCGTCACGGCGATCGCCGTTTTTCTGCCGTTTGCTATCCAGCGTCCAAACAAATCACGCACCGCCTCCCCCACCAAAAAGAAAAAAAAGCAACGAACAAACACAAGATAACGGCGCTTGAACTGTGCTTGATTGGTTAAGCCCGCGATATAAAAGGAACAAAGATGGCGAGCGGCGTCACCGTATTTTTGGTGTTCCTTGATTGGATTCATCGGACTGTGGCGTTGGCTGCTGGTCAGACTCCGTGTGAAACAAAGTATAAACCAACTCAACTCACTGGCGTCACGCTACTGCGGTGGCGCTGCTGTCGGTACTGCGCATGCGCAGACACTTCACTCCTCAGGAATTTGGTTTCCCCGCAGGCGCAGTGCCCACACCTGGTGTGGGCGAAGCTGGCTTGTTTGGAAACGCTTGGTTTGTGTATAGACCGAACTGGTGTAACGTTCCAGCCTCGACTCCTCTGCAACTTAAAAGTCAAATAAATAATTGATTTTTTCTTTAAACGTTGATCGCGTTTTTTTTCTTTTTTAAATATAATCTTTATGTTTCGAGAAGTACGTTACGGTCATGGTGAGAAAATGCTTGATTTTCTCACCAGGCGAATAGTGATGCCGGGGAAGAAAATGCACAATAAATAATATGGCGAGAGAACCCGTATTTGGATGCAGTTTTCTCTCGTTCTTTCTGATATCTCCGTTTGTGCATTTAGCACGTGTCTCGGCGCATTTCTTTTTTAACGCGATACTGCTAGGGAGCGTTGTCGCAGAAAATCAGGCGTCGGAATCGGCATCGGCGTCGGCATCGGCGTCGGCATCGGGGTCGGTAAAACGTGAAAACCGTGATTGGTCGATAGGGTCATGACGTCACAGTTACACGACCTCGCGCGAGTATTTCAAACAACCCACAACGCTCCCGTGAAACGTGACGACACGCCTGGAATGAAAGTGATTAAAACATGACTATGTAATGTGGATTAAAGGTCGCCGCATGTCTCAAACGATTTCAATCTATAACGTAATTCATTTACCATAAAAAAAAGAATCGCGCGGATTTTAGGTAGAGGCGACATTCGAACCCACGTCCCTTCGGTTGCGAGTCAGACACGCTACCGACAAGGCCACACACACATTTTGTTTATATCTTTATTGCAGCATACACAACAGAGACACGTTCAGGATAAGCACACAGTCTTTTGATTAGCACATCTCAATAAACACGCACAATGTTTTGTACTGTTATTGCGAAGGCCGCGCACACATGCTTGCATGGCTTGGGAATGAAGCACAGGTTTATATGTTTAGCTATCGCGTTCCATTCTTAAAGAGAAAGTTAAACGTTATCTTCTAATTTCTTTTTTTTCGCGTGTGTTTATTTCTGCTGTGCTAGCAGTGGGCCGCGGCACGGGCGTTGCTGAAAAGACCGTGGCTATCCGCGGGCAGGACGGAAGACCTCGGGGAGCCGGATCTGGCCCGCGGGCCGGGTTTCGTACACCCCTGTTTTATAAAATTCTAGTCAAGTATTCAACTGGGACTATATGTTTATTTTCACGATTAAAAAAAAGTTAATTAACATATTCGAATTAATTATTCGACCTGCCGTGACTACTAACCCTCTGTATTATGTCCCCCTGGCCGTATAACTCACATGCATAAGTAGCATTACTTTATCTCTCATGGCCCTTTTTAGACAGACCTGCTTGTTCGAATTAAAAAGACAACACCATGTATCTTTAAATGATGATCGAGTTCTTATGAATAAAGTTCTCAAGTATCCAAGCCCTATTAGGGCAATCAAATCAGTTTGAAACGGTATTTTTTAGCAAACACTATATTATAGTTATTTCCTCGACTGTTATTGCTTTTTTTCAAAATGACCCTTCAACGATAGCAGTGTGCGGTACAGCCAAACATATACATCTTTGTTCACGCTTACTGGAAAATACCAACTTTGTTTACGTACAATATTTGCACCGATGCCTATCTCGTGGATATGCTGCTATCCTATACTGTATAACAATTGAAATAAGCATTGGTGCTTTAGGTCACAGAGCAACTAGAGCTGTGAACAAACCCTAATTATATTCTGAAAAAGAAACGAAAAACAAAACGTGTAGAGCTTGGAGCCACTTCCGAGGCAAAAACGAAATATTCCTGCCCTATAGTCTTTTTCTTTCTTAACTGTATGAAATAACAATATAATTGTGCTAAAGCTGCCTAATAAAAAGAAAAAAAGAATAGCGGCTTAAAAAAAGGAGCAGTAGCAAAAGTGATGACCCTGGAACAACACCGTCTGGGCTGGTGGTCTTGTTATAGATACAACTATAAGGACGCCAGGACCATCATTGACACTGGCAAGAAACACAAGGACGACCGAACGTCAACAAATAAACAAGTTTGCCATTAGTGGAAATTTATCTAGCCGTACTAGACTTCGTGAAGACCGCATACAAAGCTTGTGTTCGGAATCATGCTTTTATTCTTAATTACATGCACTGCTAATGCAATTCTAGTCCGGAATTTCCCTTTACTGCACCACAACGATCTACACCACCATGGACGTATTCTTCTCGCAAAGGCAAACATGTTTTAACAAAACCTTTCCGCATATGTATGGGCGACGAACCAGGCTCGATATAATATAAGCCGTAAAATCGGCGCCTGCACGTAGCAATCTACACCATTCGTCAAATATGAATTTCACAGCTCGGTTTTTTCTTGTGAAATCACTAAGCGTAGCTTCCTTTCGGTAAGAAATAGGGCCTACAAACTTGCCAGTGTCAACGGCGGACGGGGAAACAGACGACCGAGTCGAATTTGTGGGCGCGTTTGTCGCGCGTATTGATAGATGGCGTCGGGAGCGGCGTCGGAAGATTTGCCGACCAGCGAAAGAAAGCAGCCGACACGCATACAAAATCCGTCGGCAGCAAAAACGCCGTCGTTATGCAACTGTTTTTTTTTAACTTCAAGTTTTGATTTTATTGTCCGTATTCATATTTAAACGAAAGGTACACTACAAAAATATTATGTTCATTTTAGTAGAGCACGGTCGTCGCGAGCATGCAGTATCGATAAGGAAGTAGCGCCATCTGTCAATACGTGCGACAAACGCGCCCCACCGCTGGGCGCATTCGTCTGCGTCGCCGACCGCCGATAACTCTGACAAGTTTTTCGGCCCTATTTTTTTGCAGAAAGGGAGCTACGCTTTGTAATTTTACAAGAGAACGCCGACCTATGAAGTACACCTTTGATGAAAAATTGAGATTGCTACTTGCAGGCGCCGATTATTACTAGCCATTCTAGATCGAGCCTGGTTATTTAGGTCACCCCATATGTATGTTACCTAGCAGGGACGACAAAAATTGGCATTATCCCCGGAACCTTGGTTCCTTGCTGGACAGGTAAAACGTATCGCTTCACTTTGCTTAAACGACTGTACGGCAGCTAGGGGCGCCTTTAAAACCGTCATAGTTATGATGCTCATTTTTTCATAAAAGCATTTTAACGAAACCGTCTAAAAGCATAAAATTTTTTCCTCATAAAAACGCATTGCACGCGGCTGGAGTGCGTTGATATGTGGCTTTAGGCTGCCTCCTTGGCTTCGGTTTGTCTTGTTATAAAACAAAATTATTTCATAAACAAGATACCGAATTCGAAGTACAACACAAAACACTTAAAAGAAAAAACTATTAGCAGATTTATTCTTATAGCAAAGACAAGAAGCAGAATATGTTGTACGCAAATCAGCATCTCGCAGAACCACCTCGCAAACAGTGACGTGAAGCGGCTTGAGGCAACGTGATATGGTCACGTCATGTCGTTTTCGTCGCTAAATTTAGCGGGATAATAGGCTTCGCGAAACAATTATTTCCTTATCAAGTTTACCGGGAAATTTACGCGGCGGTATTTTTGTGATGGTTCTTCACGACGGTTTTCTTGAGAAATTCGGCTGATGAAACATAATTTGCAACTAAAAATTAAACGAGCATGCTGAAAGAATACAGAAAAAAAAATCGAGCAAGCAGTTAAGAGCACTCGCTCATTTTATTGATGCCTCGGAAGTTCCGCTCCACGTACAACCAAAGGATGGCAGTCCCCACTTTCTTTAAATTCATAAACAAGATTTTTCCTTTCATTCTATGAAACAATTAAGACAGAAGCTTTAAATTCATACTATACATTCGTTCTTTTTAGCGGTTTTCTTCTTTACGCATCAGCTCTTTCAGCAATCATCGAAGAACACTCTATCGAGTTAAATTAACCCCCTAAACTAGGAACCCAATGATATATATATATATATATATATATATATATATATATATATATATATATATATATATATATATATATCATTGGTCTGGCTCAGGCCGAAACGTCGACCTATATGTAATAAAACTCCACGAAAAGCTTCGAGGTACGTTTATTTCCTATATATATATATTGGTGTTCTTTTCAAACAAATGATTATAAAAGTACATTAAAAATTTTTCTCGCTGTCCCTCCCCATGTCGGTACTACTTTAGTTAAGTTGGCATTCTAGCCAGTTGGTGTGAGCGGTACTCGTCCGAGCCATACGCCTAAAGTGGCAACTAGGATTGAACTGCCCATTTTATCGTCAAATGTGAAAATATGCGCATCCCTGATGCGCCAGTGTTTGAAACTCGACTAGTCAAAATTGCAATCTCCCTCAAAAGAAAGCAGAAACAAATGGCAGATGCTGAGCCGCGCAAATAAACCTGCGCGATTATGAGGTTATGGGCTTGAATTGCACAATACTCCGCTGCACTTGCGCTTAAAGTTCAGTAACCGCTGCAAGCTTGAGTATAATTAATGCTATTTCTGAACAGGCGTTCCTAGATTCCAGGTTAAAGGTCGAAACGGAGTTGACGTCCCACTATACTTTTTTTTATTCGCCTACGTATCCATTTATTTCTTAACACAAGATGTGTTATATCGGCCAGTTTCTATGATAAACCGTTATGCTCGACCTTTACAATTAGTTTAAGGTCATATAAAGCATATAGGCCTCACAGGTTCAGTCTTAAAACCGGAATACAAAGACATTTACGAAAGGAATCGAACATGAAACAGGTTTGCAGGCAGACACTATATTGACTGAGCGCAGCTAGCAGAGCATTTGTTTATTGAGCTAAGTAGAGCAGGTGCATGGAAACAGCTAACAGACAAATCACACCAAAACCGTATAAGCCGAAGCAAGCGATCCTTCCCACATAAGCTCAGGGCCGTTTCGATTCAGTGCATCACCATGGCTCCGAGGCAGTTTACTTCTGGGCAAGTGGACACATACTACAAGTGTAAGAAGCAGCGGATGCAACGGCAGGAAGACGACGACCCCATTTCCACCCTAGTCCAGCAAACCACCGCGGAACGCTCCAAAACCTTCCGTTTGAGCTCAACACCATATGTGATCTCCTTGTTTTCATTAAAAAAAATCTTTTAGCTTCTGGATTTCGGAGATGTTTTCAAACAACAACAAACTTTTCAAACAAAAAGCATGTTCGCGTAAAAAATGCTTTATCATCATCATCATCATCATCATCACCACCAATTTATTTTATGTGCTCATGAACAGCGAGATTGCATTGATTATGATCCAAAGAAAAATATTATACATTTGAGATGTCGATGCCCGCCCTATGAGGTCGTTCCGCAGTATTATATTTGTAGGTAATGAAACTAGCTAAGATGGTGTAAATAACAAGGGTAGTAGCTATAAAACTAAAACACTTATAACGAATAAAAATAAAAAATAACTAGCACAGAAGTCACAACAAATAAAAATGTACAGACACAATAAAAAGTACTAGTCAGAGAAGATCTAAACAGCTTAATGTCTGAGTTGGGATGTTGATACTGGTTCTGCTGAATGCGTCATAGAAATGTTGTATGCGGTTCATAATACTGGTTAAGTTAATCTTTTGAACAGAGAAAGTGGGGTCACCCTCAATATTACTCGCGGAACATAAATATATACATATTACGTGAGGTTCGAACAATCAATTAAACTATGCAAGCATTTATGTAAAATATTTAGATCACGCTCAAGTTTTCTTGAGCTTAGTGTAAGGCAAACAAATCGGTGTAAGGACCTGGCATAATTTTAATTAACATTGCGGCCAATGTATTGGTCATACATAACTAAAAAGAAAACGCCGTATGAAAGAACAATATAAATTTAATACACAATCTGACGTTGAGAATCCACGCGTAGCTCTGAAAGGGACACCTAATACCCGGAAACCAGCATTCATAATGTAAGAAACATGTTAATTAAGGGGGAAGTGTCAATATATACTCCAAGATATTTTGTGCACTGCACAACACGCAGGGGTAAATTGCCAAGAGAATAAAAAACTTAAAATTTTCAATATTAAAAAAAACTTCATTTTTGAAAGGATCTAGTTTTAACAAATTGCGGTAGCACCAATTATGCACTGAATTCACATAATTCATCAGCAGTAAGTCATCACTGGATGAGACCTGCCGAAACAATTTTAAATCAACTGCGCATTGCAAATTGTTTTAAAGTTGGACAGAAGAACTGATATAATTTATGACGATATTGAAAATAATTGGTCGAGTATGAACCCCTGCGGCACACATGAGTATGACACATAAGGTCTAGAAAGATATCCCAATGTCCAAACAATATTTTTGTTTATTTCTGTCAGATAATTTGAAAATAACGTTCAAAACTGGTTGTTCATTCTGCATGACCTTAATTTATGTAGAATTGAATTATTAACCAGGTAAAAACCCTTCGATAGATTAAGGTATACGGTGTCTACCTGCCCACGCTTATCAACAATCGGCGACACAAAACTGAAAATAATGATACCGGATTTGAATCTTCAGACCTACCAGTGAAAATCAAGGTTGCGAAATGCTAATTTTACGTTTAAAAATTGACATATGCTCAAACAAGAAAGTTTCATACATTTTTGCAAACGCACAAAGGAGAGATATCGGCCTGTAATTTTTACAGCATTAGACCTGCCGCCTTTATGAATGTGCACGACGACTGAATTTTTACAAAGCTCGGGAAAGGTAGACCTGAGAGGTTCAAGTGGAAGAGATGTATAAGTATTTTTGCAAAAATGGAGGCGCAGCCTTTTACAATTAAGCTTACGATGCCATCAGACGCCATCGATAGCTTCAGCTTAATCTTTTGTATTTTACTGCAAGCTCAGTTTCGGCATTAAGAGAAGATGCTATCAAGAGGTTATCATTGGAATAGCAACTATCACCCGGAGTGCATGACGCAGTTTGATTCAAGGAGTAAACTCATTCAAGATAGTCAGCGAAGGCGTTTGACACGCATGTAGGTTCACTCAGGACTTATCCCGATTTGTAATGTAGATTTGTTGCAGAAGGGGACGTGGTCATACCATCCATGACATACCGCAAAAAAACGTAAGGTCATATTTTAAGCTACGTTCAATTGATTCGCGAGGATATTTCCTATCCCGGTTGATCAAAAATTTGTCTCATATGTGTGATTCTAAAAATTTATTGTACAAAAAATGTACTCGCGCAAGTTTGTATTTTTTTATGATAGTGCAGTGTTCTCCTTAGCACACACCTTATCTCGTGTTAAAGCCAATGAGAATAGCGGGATGAGTGACGACATTTTTTTGGAACGAAAAGTTCCGCTCTTCAAGGGGTACTACGAAGATTTCTGCATGGTCTCCAATTTGCCAAAAATTTGCTAAACACACTAACGATCACAGCTGAAATAGCATCTGAAATATTACGCCCAAAATATATTTTTTCTTGCGAAGTTAGTGAATTTACAAATTTAGCAACAACGGATAAGTGACGCCAGCAGAAGGCAGGGTTCACGTTTTGGATTGCAGAATTGGTTCCCCACTGATTTGAAGCAGTTTCATGATGTCAAATGAATGCTTCGGAAGCTCGCTCCAGCACCCGCGCACGAGCATGGAACAAATGCTTGACATACCCTATATTTTAGACTTCTCGCCAAACTGTCAAGCCTGCTGGCCATTGACATCACGGCACTAAAAGGTGCGGCTATATTTGAATGTTGGTTTTTGCAACATTTACCTTTGCCGATTTCACAATACCTATTATGAGTTTTAAGATACTAAATAACGTACCGGAAAGGGCAAATGCCTGGAATTCAGAAAATATAGTTAGTAAGGGTTGCTGAAAATTCGCCGGAGTACTTCTTTAATGTAGTCTGTAAGTAATTCAACGGCGCAATTTACAATTTGTTGTTTCACATATAGAGTACCAATCAGTAGTGTCTAAAATATTAAGAGGCTAAGATAGTCACCCTTATGGTGACTATCTTAGCCTGTAAAGAGTCGTAGCTTGTAATAATTGTATTCTTACAGAAAAATTCGAAATAAATATAAAAAATAGACGTGCCATTCATCAGGTAGGACGAGAGGAATATAAGACTGAATGAGTCTGTCAACGTTAAAGTTAATTAATGCGAGATGTAGTCCGTTTCCCGTAGTGTTTTTGAAAAAAAAATATTAACATAGAAAGTTAGTAAAATTGAATAAAGTATTTGCCTTTGATGTGACACGACCAGAAGATGATGATGGGTGTTTTAAATCTCAGTTTGTATCTGGTACATCGAAATCTACATGAATGATAATCCGGTAGTTATCTACACCGAGTTGCTCAGAAAGCAGCTTTTTTGTTCAGAAAAGCCACTGACGTTAAGGCCTAGGTGGGCAGTAAAACCTGCCGATGAGCGAGCTGGAGTTATCACGACAAGAAATTTGCACCCAAAGAGACTCACTGCTAAATTCAAGGGCAAATCCGCGAACAGCCTGCAGGTGTTTTGTAGCAACAATATGCACACCACCTCCGAAGTTCATCAATATGCTTTCATATTGTCTGTCTCTACGAAATATACTTCATGCAGGGGGAGAGCAGTCAGATTATGTAAAAAGTCCCAGTTAGAGTTAAACTAGTTTATAAATTTAAAATCAGTATTCAACTAGGTAGTTTCAACACAAAGAGTTCTGTTTTTTTATGATATGCCCTGGCATCCGCATATTGCAATTTTTTTTAAAAAGTAATTATCAAGGACCTTGGAGCTTATATATGCCGGCATCTATATTTTTTCTACCTTGATAAAACTCCTATCTTATTAGTAGTTATCTTATTCTCATTTCAAATATTGTTCGGCGATCTGGTGAACAACCACACGTTGACGAACTTGGAGAAAGTTTATCTTATGCTGGAAAGAATGCTTAGCGTACCTTCTGTATATGCAGAATATTTCTCATAAATATGGGGGCGAAATTGATGATTTGAAAATAATAATAATAATAATATTGATAATAGTATAAAAAAATAAGAATCATTATATTATTCTTTTGTATTAAATTTATAATAATTTATCGAACGTTATGATTTTTTTTTTCATATCGGCTTATTTCAGATTTTAGTACACCATAGGCTCAAAAGAGCCGCGATTGTCTTGAGCCAATGGTGCATTGACCTCTGCCAAAGGGCTGATCAGGAAAATTGATCTCTAGATATAATTTGTGTATTGATTACTTTCGACAAATTAACTCTTTTAATTCGTAAATATAAAGCTGTGGTTTCAAGAAGAAACTTTCTCACCATCATCGAAAGCCACTAAAGAAAAATTCTGAGAGATTTATAAGGCACAGAGAAGTTTGAAGCACAGAGAAGTCTAAGGCGTACATAAAACTCGCTACATTTGGACGCGTTTCAAGGTTTCGGCTTGCTATCGGAGCTCATCTCCGCTCCAACGTTCCTTCCCACGGTGGAAGAACAGTGAGGTGTCTGAACGAGGTCACGAACGTGCGCTAATTTGCACGAGGGTTTCCCGGATTTCCCGGCAAGGGTACTGACGGTTTGGTGGCTTGGAAATCAAAACGCGCGCTGTCGTGCCCGCTCGCCCTCCCCGCTCGCCGCGCGTAGGGCCTTTTAAATATATGCAAAAAAGTACGGTACCCTTAAAATCAGGGTAGAGAAAACATCGAGTTGGATTAAATCATGATTTTAATGAGACCAGTTTTATTATTGTGATCTATATAAAACCTTTCCCAGAACTTTAACTCGAAAATAGTTATTTGTTTGATCTACTGTTTTTCTATCAATTGATTTTATGTGCGTTTTTTGTACTAATATGAAAGAATCATCCGACGAAAAAGATTTACATCAGGCTGAGCACGAGCAAAGAGCAGTGCTCTTCTGAGGAAATCGGAGCATTGAACCTTCCTTCTGCCTTCCGCTTCGTTTGCGAGTTATGTAACGTCATATTTCAATCATATCACAGCCAGAGATGGCAAAATTACAATAAAACGTAATTAAATTACATTACTAATTACTTGACTGAAAACTGCAAAATATGTAATTAAATTATATTACAAATTACAACAGAGTAAAAGTAATGAGATTACATTACAATTATTTTCCAAAATTAATAAAATTACTTTGAAATTACTTTCCGATACCTTGAGGGAGTAATTCGTTCTCATTTTATTTACAGTATATGTACCAAAACTCAGATCTTCATGTTTACACCACAACAACCTTATGAGCCAAAAAGTGAACCATACTGAGCAGTCGTTTTGCTGGCGCAAAAGAAAAAGTGTTAAAAATGTTAAGCATTATGAATTTCTTCTTCTTTAGAGGCGCCTCAAAGACAGTGAGACTCACCGGTTTCGCTGCAGGGCTGGGCAGTATCGCGATACGAATGTATAGTGATAGTATCTTAGAGATATTTCCGAGAATCTGTATCTCTCTATGGAGATACATTTGAAGAATGTATTTGTATCTCAGTAGTGAAATACATTTACAGCGTATCACTTGTATCGCGTTACTTTGCCAGACTTAGCTATATCGTTACATTTGTCGCCGTTCTCACAATTAATTAAAAAAAAACATCTACTTGGTGCAAGGTGCTTCAGGATATATAACATGAATTCGCCCTATGATCCAACGCAGTCACCAACGTTAAAAAGCAACTGTGGTTTAAAGAAAGTTACTTGCAGGAATAACAAAATAAGGTCCTCCCATAAAGCCCTCCACTCTTTTCAATTAAGCAGAGGGAACGCTTTAAAGGAGGTGAGCGGAGAAATGTTACGGCTCTGTTGTCCAATGTCTCCTTGCTATGGGGGACTCAGAAGCATATAAGAAGACAGTTCTAGGTGCGCGGCCTTGGTAAAACAGGGTTCGTTTCGTGCAGACGCCTTTTGTCGAGCATGGCACGTAGTATTCTACCGTTCAGTAATTATGTGGTTCATGGGGCAACATGATGTTTAACGGCATTTTTGATAAATAAAAAGTTCGATGAAAGGGTATGTGCATAAAATGACAAAATGAAGGAGCGCAAGCCTAAATTATCATTTGCATTCTCCACGCCCTCCCCACGTAGTACCGTTGGGGAACAAATGTATTTCTATAAGCATATGTTCGTGTATTCCGGAACATTTTTTCGCTGTTTTTGAAGAGGTATCTCAGGAATATCCCGTCGCATAAAAGACAAATCTATCTCAGTATCTGTATTTAGGGCCTTAAATTTTTTGTATCTTGCTATTTGTATTCCCGAATACTTTTTAGAGTATCTCTGCCCAGCCCGGTTTCGATCTTCATTTAACGGTGAAGGTCCTTAGCTAAAGGGTGATATATCTCCATCCTCCTTATTCAAAATAATTTATAGTTCATAGTCGTCACGCGAAACATTTCCCTTCCGCCTCGGACACAATCTAATACCCGTGCCACACGGGCAACTCGAATGCCATTTACAACGAATGACATTTGAACGATCTGCCAATCAGCGCGCGACACTCCCAGCTTGGGGCGTTCCACGCGCGACAGATCGCGAGCCGATTCGTCGATAACTCGAATGTCATTCGTTGTAAATGGCATCCGAGCTGCCCGTGTGGCACGGGTTTTATCATATTCTCCCAGGAGATCTTGTTGACTTATTCCCGGTTATTTCTCTGAAGGAGTATTGTTTCGAAACACCCGTCGAAGAGCCTAAGTTATGGCGCGTTGTCACACAAGGGGCTGGATATTTTCTAGGCAGAAACGTCGTCAATTGCGGTAAGGGATGCCGTGAGCTTCCTAAAGTATCTATTTTCCCAACAAAGGCGCGGCGATATATGCTCGTAGGCTTATTCCCATATAAACGTCCCATGGAAAGGAAGCGAGGCATACCGCGAGCGGCACCAGCTTCGTTTGATTTTCGTCTTTTCTGACAAGAAAAAGCATCTTTACTTAACAAGGCCAAGGACGCACGAAACGTTCTGGGGCCTTGACAAGGCATTTGGGAATAACTATTTATTCTGGTCGTTTGTTGTTCAGAATGGTCGAAGCTCACGGTTCGAACTTTCGTGAAGAATCAGCAAGAAGGCTGGAGATTCGTTTGTCCTATCTTCACAGGTTTTAAAATATGTAGACCTCACTGGTGATGTGCCCTTCGCCTTGTAGCTCTATAAGCCTTTCATCCCTAAGCCGACAGTGCGGTGGAAGCTAAGTGCTCGTTGGAAGTCACACGCCTGTCTTTCGCCACGTAACCACGCTCTCGTTCATACCCACGCGCAGAAAAAGGGACGGGTCAGGTGATCAAAGGAAGGTGGTTGATTGGTTCTGGCAAGCTTGTAGCTCCCCACCGCACTGTCAGCTTAAGGATGAATGAAGTTACATTGCTGTCGTAATGACCTGACGCCGTGCATTT
>JAZHYW010030400.1:0-14150 GCA_037355805.1 Ixodes ricinus | reverse complement strand
GCATTACAGCTCTAGGATACGCTTGCCTGCCAACTGTAAAAACAAAACGCCTAGCGATGACGTACGATTAGAAAGATATGCAACGAACTCAAAGTGCTGGGATAACGCCTGCCAACTAACTGAAACAAAACGCCTAGCGATGACGCGCAGTCACATGACCTCGATCGCGGGTTGCATCAAGGCGAGTTGTTTCTCAGAACCGCCACTCAGGCGCTGTGCCGCTGACCACGAAGTGAAGTCACTCGCTCGTTCTTTCTCTCCTTAATTTTGCGGTCGGTTCTGGCGCTCAGCTCCCAGGCTTTCTATTTTTAGGGCGCGAGGGACTCTTGAAGAGTACAATATACCGGGTGTTCCATTTTAATTCCTAACAGATCTTACAAAACCTATGTAAAAGATGCACTAACACATGTTTGTGCAGGTGAGTTATTCCGCCTGAGGGGATACATTAAGTGGGTGGCTAATTTTTGCGATAATTCGGATAATTAACTACTTCCTTGAGTAAATGTTGAATTAGTAAAAGTAATCATATGGTTTTTATTAGAAACATGCTGAAAAGCGTAATCGGAAATCACTAGTATCGGTCAACGTTAGAACGACTTGAAGCTCGTCAGGGAAACTCGGGGGCGCACTGCGTACTGCCACTCGTGCGTTGGGCGCACAGCTGGCAGTGGCAAAACATGGATGATTGGATTATCATCGCGGTCCGCCACTGACTACGTATTTTTAGCGCCTGCTGCACCGAGAGGTAACTTTGGTGCGCCCTCGAGTTTGCCACGAGCTTCAAGTCGTACTAACATTGACTGATCTAGTTGCTTTCCGATTATGCTCATGCATGTTCTCTAATTAAAAGCCATATGACTATTTTTACTAGCTAAAACGTTAATTAGTGAAGTTTAGTTAATTATCCGATTTATCGGAAATGATTGGCCGCCTAAAAAATGATCCCCTTGCCCGTATAACCCATCGGCACAAACCGTATTAGTGCATCTTTTGACGAATGTTTTGTAAGAAATCTGTTCACATTAAAATGGAATACCCGGCTATAACAGTTGTGAGACCGCGCGCATTTACGACTTGTGAATATTAAGCGAAGTTACATGCATTTTTTTGCCTTGTGTTTTGCGTGTCCTACGCTATCGCTCTCGTGGCCAGCAGTCGCCGTAAGAACAGTGTCAACCTACAACTTCAGTTCAAATCGTACCAAGAAAAAGATAGAGATGCAAAGTTTCCTACTCTCTGAAAACTAACTGTATTTGCTCCGTATCCAAGTAGCGCTGATAGCCACATGGTGGGAGCACAAACACAATACCATGGCGTCACGTTTCTTCCGAAATATAATGGCTTCTGTTCAATAATACTGAAGCGACATATGAGGCATAAAGTTACCAAGAACGCTTTAAAAATATTAAAATAAAACGCATATATGCCAACATAAGACCAATGACTCATAAAACCATACGAAAGATCAATACAGCATATTGCACATCTCACTTTGCTCAATAGAAAGAGAAGGACGATAGGGAACGAAATTTGACTGTTAGCACCACTACCGTACCGTCCTTTTCAAGCTGCATACATCATACATCGCGTTGCTTTGACGAGCCTGGCGTTAATGAATTTACCTGTACAGTTTTTAAATTAACTCAGTGGGCCACAACGAACGTCGACCATACTTCTTGCCGTTTCTATTTATGGTCTCATGCGTAGAGAAGATATTCTTGAACCACCTAAAATTGTGATGTCCGTTTTTAAAAGTAAATAATATCTGTGTATATATATATATATATATATATACACACATATACATTTGTTATGGGCCAGCCACATCAATGTATATGCCTCTGATCACAATTTCGGCCGCGCTTTCTACGTTTCGTGTGTGGTTTGTCACCAACGAGAAATGTGTCGACATAAAAAGCGCAGAACTAAATATTCTCGTGAAGTATTATCAAAGCTGCATAAAACGCAGATATTGCCCATCTGTATATTTTTGTTTGTTTCTTTTTTGTTTAAATCTTTACGAAACTTTTAAATATGAACAAAGGTATTGGAACATTCACAGTTTTGTTTTATCTTCAGAATGTTTACATATAAAGTATGATTTGTATAATAAGTACACACATTTTTATAAACGTGCAGGAACGTTCCGCCCGGAAGTAGCGTGGAACTGGTCAAGCACGCATTTCACATTTTGATCAAGGATGACGAGTAAGTTGGTGGCCTCAAATCCACTGCACCAATAAATCGGCGGCGAAGTTGTATTTTTCTTCATTTGTACACAATAGCATCGTATCTCCCGTCTTATAGTATGAACACTCCTATTTTTATGCATCGGTTTGTATGAAGAACTCAGTTGAGTAGTATAGATTGGATAAAAGGCTAGTGAAAGTACTCAGCTGCACCTCCTGTCACTCCTAAGGTGAGCAGCACCTTGTTCAGTCCATTTACCGTGGACACACTGCCTAAAGCATGGCAACAGATCTGAAGCCTCAGCTTAGCCCCATGGTTCAGCCTTGCAGCTGATGTCCTCGTTTGTCAAAAGCTTAACGAGAATTCTTGAACCGAGTTAACTCCCTAGACCTCCCAAGCCTGTTTGGATTCAAATAGGTAACGGCCAACATGTTTGAATCCAATTAGAGCATCCTAGAGTCCTTCTAACGCCACGCATGAGGTGTTCACACCCTTTTTCGCGATAAGTGAAACTACCCAGAAGGGACTCGTCCATCGACGTCACGTGACTTTTCTATTCACGCCAGCGGCGCATGGCCACTCGGGGGCGCCACCACTATGCTGCGCCTTAATGCCCAGCAGTTGACCTAATGGCGACCATTATGGTTCCGCGAATTGCGCCTTACTCAGTTTTCGATGCCGTGTTGGAGACCATGATTGTATCGTTTCGCTGAATCGCCAACTGGCTTGGCAAAAATAAAAGAAGCGCCAGTAGGCGCGTCTACCTATTTCTTTATTTAAAGGGCCTCTGACACGCCAAAAATATATTTTTTTTCATGCTAGGCGTTAAAATGGCATATCAGGACATCACAAAAAAAATTGTTTCACTATAGAGTTGCGTAGTTTTTTTTATAAAAAATAGAAATACGAGGCCCAATTCAAAGTTCCCGCCGTGCACTGTGACGTAACAGTGTACCGCAAGGTGTCGGGGCGGTCAGAAGGTAGGCATCGCCGGAAGTCACGTGAGTTGTATCCCTCCTCGTGCTTACCGCGAGCGCGTGTAATATTTTTTTTAAATATTTTTGTTATTCTCCGCACCTCCACGAGCGATCGAAGCAGACAAGGTTTCTTTTATTTGCCTTTCATCGCTTAATGTTGCTGTAAAGGTAGAAGAAGCGGAGTCAGTGAATTGACGTGATCAACTACAATGCCTAGAAGGTGCTGTGTGAGGGACTGTCCCGGTATTTCAGCAACTGAAGAAGAGATCACACTGCATGCATTTCCGAGAGACATACATCGGCCGCATGTGCACCTAGTAAACAAGTTCTACTCATGTTCTAGACAAAATACGTACTTTGTGCTCGACGTTTACTTGTACTTTGTACACAAACCAGTTCGTATTCTTTAGACGGCAGGCATCTTTAGCCTGGAGAGTATCCGATGATTCAACGACCTCGGTGTCTGAACCTTCAGCAATGCGATCGGGCGTGTCGTATGCTAGCAATCCTAATTTCTGCGAGCGTTCTAAATTTTTTTTCAAAACTTGATAGCTTGTTTTGCGCCCAGTATAGCTCTGTATGATCGGACTGACGGCATGCACTCGTACACTGGCTTGTACTCGCAACGCTTTCATCATTGACCTCCATCACGTCGATCCACTGACTCTTCGTCCTCAAATTTTACAGCACGCAAACTAACCAACGGTGCAGCGGTAAAGAGCTAGTGGAACTGAAACTTCGTTTTCTACAATCGCTCGTACAAAAAGCAGAATAAAAAAATAAAAATCTTAGGCACGGTCGCGGAGAGCACGAGAGTGAAACTCACGTGACTTCCGGTGAACTCACTTTTAGTGACGTAGGTCGATGCCTCCCTTCTGACCGCCCCGACACCTTGCGGTACACTGTTACGTCACAGTGCACGGCGGGAACTTTGAATTGGACCTCGTATTTCTATTTTTTATAAAAAAAACTACGCAACTCTATAGTGAAACAATTTTTTTGTGATGTCCTGATATGCCATTTCAACGCCTCAGCATGAAAAAAAAAATTTTTTTGGGCGTGACAGAAGCCCTTTTAAGTTCATTAATGCGTTAGCATTCGTTTCCTGAGTACATGCGCTGACCTTGGACTGGTTTGAAGCACAGTTATTTAAAGTTCGCAACGTCGTCACGGGATGGCGCCACAGCCCCGCTGCCTGTGAAACTGGCTAGGAAACACCTTCTGCAAGCGCGGACAGATGGCGGCGGAGTGTATAATTTGTGAGGGTTTCCGATAGGACGTATAGGACGCATAGCAGCGGACGCCGCACTGGATTGGCTGGTATTGGGGAGCCATGCCGTGACGTAACACCTTGCAACCGAAGATCACCGGTGACGTAACACCTAGCAACCAAAGATCGCCGCCAATCGAAGATTGCGGCGAACTATAGCATGCGGGTTAAAGTACGTGGGACAAACCTTGAGATTCGTTAACGACAGATTATTGGAACATAAGAAAAATGTAAGCACAAATACGCCGAACTCAGAAATCACAAAGCACGTTCAGCAATGCAAAGAATAGTACTGCGTTCTGGTCAGAGGCGGAAGGTTTACATGAAGAGCGTACTGATAGAAAGAGTCGTTGAAAAGAAACAGTGTGGATAAATTATATGGGAAATCGCCCAAGCCTCGATGCAACTATACCTGTTTTCAAAAGAACCGTAGGAAGAAAGTCCGGCTTCTCGCGGATGATTACTGATCTTCACCTTGGGTGGAGATTTAAGATATATTTAGTAGCTTTTGGAGTGCACCGTAAAAAAAAAACCGTAAGTTAACAGCCTTTTCGAGACTGGGAACGCGCCGCTAAAGGCGCGCGCGGGAAAAAACAACGTAGAGGCGGCATGACGGTACGAGTACGTAAATGTACGGCTTCGCACGGTAAAAAAACGTAAGATAACAGCTTTTCAAAACTGGAACGCGCCGTGAAATGAGTGATCGCTCAAAACGCCGTAGAGGTGGCATGACGGTACGAGTCAGTAAATGTACGACTTCACATACTTCTGGTTGAGGTCTGTGTTCTTCTTCTTTCAAGTAAAAAAACACATAACACACGCCAGATTTGCCTCTTGGAATAGTTTTCTTGTTGGCAGATGTGTCATGTTTCGTGCCATTGGTGCGAATTTGTGGGAACTCTTTCCTTGGGTCGTGCATCACGGGCAGTGCAGTGACTGAGAGTTACGGTTTTCTGCCCTGCTTCTACGGGTCAAGTTACTGGGCAAACCGTAGGGCCTCGTAACTGTCATGGTCGTAATACCTAGTTAATGTTGTGACCGTGATGCAAGAAAACGGTAATTGTACCGGCATCAAAAATTTGCGGTAAATTTCAGTACTTTGACGGGATTATTTTTTACAGTGTGGATACACGTTATCTTATCAAGGAGTACACGTTTCAAACGCCAAAAGCATCGCCTGCGCCTCCGACAACCAAATCTGGCGAGAACTATTTCGCGCGGCGTATAAACAATGCGGAAAACTTACTGTTTTCTTGAGGTGAAAACGGGTATAGGAACCCATGGCTAAAAGTTCCTCAGATTGTAAACAACACCTCAGAATTTATTTTTTTGTTTGTTTGAGAAAGAAAGAGAGAGGTATTTGAAACGGTGTCAATATTTGGTAATCTTTGCCCGGGTTGTGGCACAATGGGCAGCAGTTTTCAGAGCCGTTGTTTCAAAAGGTTCAAGGATATGTGTAATTATCGTTTTGCAATACTTATTGTATTCTTCTGTTTTACTTTCTGTTCGAAGTGCATAGTAATCTGTCTGCGCACCCCCCCCCCCCCTACTATACCCTATTATGATGCCTCTTTAGGCGCTGTAGGTATTAAAATAAATAAATAAAGTCGCCGAGTTACTGACGTTACCCAGATGTAGGGCCCGGAAACCACTCCCGTGGTACTTGTTGAGTTGATAAGGGCGTTGTATTGTTGGTTTGACCACGTGGTATCTTGTAACTGTATGTGTTATCTGATATTGAAAATGCTTTAAACAAAGCAGACGTTTTGCATAGAAGGCGGTTCACAATAATATTATTCTGGGTTGTACCACGTGGTCTTTTGTATATGTGTATCTTTCTTTGTATTTGAAAACGCTTTCAACAAAGAAAATTTCTGCGTAGAAGGTGGTTGAGAATCGCTGTCTGGGTATATATGGGATGCTTGAAAAATAAACCAAGTTGCTGAGTTTAAGAGGTTCCCTTCTGTGTCTATTCCTTCGACTAAACCTTTTGTTTTTCCTTTTCTGCACCACAGTTTCGGGTGTTGAACTACATAATTAGCTACCTCCAGCTCGCATGCGAACTTAGCCTTTTCACAACGTGCCCCTTCGCCAATTTCGGCGTTGCACACCCGAGAACGGAGGGTTTATTACTGGGGCGCGTGTGAATTCACCGCAACCTCCGCGTTAACGCCTCTTCATGGCTGACAGTTTGAGGATGGCTCATGAGAAAGTATTAACCCACCTTAGGCGACCTGTACGCGTCTCCCACGGCACTGCGCCAGCGGCCCAAGTATTCCCTAGTATCGCTGTCCCCTACTGCACCTCGGTTCCAAGGTGTTGCGTCATGCGGCCGGCGAGCAGATACGCGCTTTAGACGCCCTCCTAAAGGGCAATCCCGCTTCGATTTTTTGATATCAGAAAACTATGCAGTCCTCTTCAGTATCATATAGGAAGACCACATGTAAAATATTACGATCTAATTCCGTCTATATATTTAATAAACTGGCCAGCAAACTTTCAAATGAGCCAAGTCGCCGAAATCTGCCAACTCTAGCGTGCGACGTGAGGCGCAATCATCAGCGCAGTCAATGCCACGGAGTTGGAGCAGCCAACATTGAGCCACTACGTCAGAGGCATGTCTACGTCATTCTCACGTTTTGTTTGTTTTTACTTCTCAGAGCGAAATTGAACGATGACGTCATGAGTTTCTCCTCCCGGTGTTGGCTCAACGGCGTCCACGTGATCACCGTAACACGGATGCGCTAGTTTGCGCTGCCCTGCGCGCTTCTCGGAGCTGAGAGCTGGGAGCAGTCTGTTTCGTCTCGCCGCTGCTCTAGCTTGAGAAGGACGTTTTGTTTACGATACGAGCGCGGGCCGCATCTCCGATGCCTAGCTGCGATGAATGTCGAAAGATCCATAGGCTCACGATGTTGTGTTGCTGCCTGCTCGAATTACCAGTTGACCAGCCCGGGAGGTGTCTTTCACAAGTTTCCACACAATGTTGTAGCAAACTACATTGGCGAAAATTGCGGAGCAGACGACACTTGCGCTTTGCTCTACGTTCGCCCGCCGTCGCATAGAGGATCACGTGACCTTTGAGACTGTGACGACCCCCGTAGGGGAGGCACAGACGCGCTGTGGTGGGCCCACGCTGAGGTGAGGAGAGACGAGGCGAAAACGATATTTACTGTTTAATAATAATAGGAGTCGGTGCTGGTGCCGCCCGCAGCTCACCGACCGTCGTGGCGTTCTGAAGGGGTGGTGTCCCGGGCTGTCCGTCACTGTGCTGGTGCGTGGGCGAGTTGGCTCCGGGGCTCACAGGGTTCAGGGGCTTGGAGCGCTGACGCTAGCGGGTGGCCTTGCGATTGAGGCGATCCGGGCTTCTCAGGGCTCGGAGGGTTCGAGGGCTTGGGGCGCTGACGCCAGCGGGTGGCCGTTGTGTTTCTCTGGTCGGGCTCACAGGGTTCTGGGGCTTGAAGCGCTGACGCTAGCGAATGGCCTTGCGGTTGAGGCGATCCGGGCTTCTCAGGGCTCGGGGGCCTGGGGCACTGACGCCAGCGGGAGGCCTTTCCGTTGTGCTTCTCTGGTGCGTTGTTTCCCGCGCTCTCTCCAGCGCGCTCCCTGGCACTTTTCTCGGCGCGTCTTCCCGCTCGGACTCGCTTTCCCCGACCTGTCCCAACTTGTTCCCCATGTCCGGTTTCTCCGCTCCCCCTCTGCTCTTTCGTCTTCTCTCCTTCCCCTCTCCCCCGAGCCATCACCGTTCACGCCATCCGAAGCGGCCTGCCCGCGTCACGTGTCCTGTACCTCGCCCCTTCCACGAACGTCACAAGACCACGTGGTTCGACGTGACGTGGCCATGACTCTGACGACACGAGACCAATGTTGCCTGACGCAACCGAAGTTTCGGTTTCGGTATCTGCTGATGTTTAAATTAAGATTACACAAATAATATTCCACATTTCGCGAATCCGAAGACGTAGAGCTGTTTAGTAGTGCTTTGGGAAATGGAATCGCATATAAGCCTAGAATTTTCGGAATTGAGCGGAGTTGCCATTTAAGGTCCTGCCGCAGGCTTTGGAGACCTGAAAGCACAGGGGCTGCGGTTCCGTTCTTCGACCTTCCAAGCCGTTCTTCATACGCAGGTCGTCTTACCATGTCACCGGACCGTAAGCACATGGCGTCGTCGGGTCTAGGACTTTTCGGTGTAGGGCGTTTCGGTGTAGGACGTTTCGGTGCGGTATTTTCGGTGCACGGACTTTTTGGCGCACGGACATTTCGGTGCACGGACTTTTCGGTGCACGGACATTTTGGTGCATGAATTTTTCGGTATGGAACTTTTCGGTGCATGGACATTTCGGTGCACGGACTTTTCGGTGCATAGGCAATTTAAATACGAGAGGAGGAGGAGGAGGAATAAACTTTCAATAAATGGAGCTTCAGGCGCTGACGGTTGTGCGCCCGCCCGGTGGGGGCCTCCTCTAGTCCGGGAAGCCCTGGTCCACGCCGGCTGCCCGGCCCTCTCCACCAGGCTACGCTGGGCTGAGAGGTCGAAACTGGTCAGCTGGCCCACCCACTGCTCGTAGGTTGCGTGAGGGTTGGGGCAAGGAATGCGAGTTCGCTCACACTCCCAGACCATGTGGTACAGGGTGCCAGGCTGGGAGCAGACGTTGCAGGTAGCTGGATAGAAGGCGGGGTATATAGCGTGCTTAGAGTGCCGTGGGAATACGAGTTAGCTTGTAGCCGACGAAAAGCGGTCACTTCGGCTCTGGATAGGTGGGGGTGCGGTTGCGGTAACTGTCGTTGTTCGTGGCGGTAATGAGCGAGGATGTCCGCGTATTTCTGAAGAGGAGTTGGCTTGAAAGTGTATAGGGTTTGCCTGTCGTTTCCTCTTGAGAAACGGCCCTTTGTGTATGAGCACGGGCAGTAAAAATACGAGAGTATTGTTTTTATGTTTTCCAACGTCCTGTCAACCGCCAAAAAAAGTGACATAGCAAAAGATTTAAGCGCAGACCAAAACAATCGATTAATTTCAACGTTACTTTTATTCCAAACTTTTGGTGGCAGAAATGCGCATAAACGATTAAGGAGTTCCCCGTTTATTGATTTTTTTGTGGTTGTTGTCTGGTCATTTACATTTTGATGAGTTTCAATATTAGTTGTCTTTCGAAGTTTCCAACTTAGAAAAATACCTTTTTCTACTCACTAATGGCGAATTCCACAGGTCGTTTTGGAGCGCGCAGGGATCAGTACACCAGATCCGAGATGGAGCACGTGATCCGTACGGAGTCACTCCGCCTCTTGATCCCAATGTGGAGCATGACCACAATTCCGGGATCGCCGGATGCCTTCCCGTATACACCTACATGAGGTCCCGGATATCGAAGCATATGTTTTCACAATAGCGGTGTTAACAACACGTCTTCAACGTGCGAGCGAAGTAATGCATAATGGGAAAGATGCGGGTCGATAAGCGACGTGCTTGAGCGGGTCTAGGCCAACTCGTAGAAAGAACACTCGTCGACGGTCAACTTGTCGGCGGCCCATTCGTCGAATAGGCCGATTCGTCATAAGGAAATCAGCGGAAAGAAAACTCATTGAAGACGCCGAACTGGCCGCCGCTTTTTCAAATTCATCATATAAAATGTTCTTCTAACATTTTAAAGCAAGTACTGAAATCCGTAAAATTGTCGCACGGTAATTGACTTCTAGTGTGCTCCTTTCATGTCGAAGATAACAACTTGCGCTTTCGCCGGTTTCACGGTGCAGTGGGGGACGGTCATTACGTCGGTGACAGTCTGCGGCGGCTACAGTACAAAACGCAATACAGACTTATCAATGCTAAATGCTGGGCTGGTGGGTATGGTCTTGGGTTGCCAAAGGCATGGTAAGCGCTTATTAGACGAGCAACAGAGCGAAGACAAGACAAACACGAGCGCTGACTGCAACTATTTAATCAACATGGAAATGTGGCATATATGCACAGTTCGATCCTATTCAATCAGCCAACCCTAGCCTTGCCGCCGCTCGTATGAATTGCACCTCCTTATCGGAAAGGTCGATAGATCCGACGCTGACACACTCCACACCTGCCCTTTTTATCTCATCCGCTTCGATATTTCCCTACAGTTCTATTCTTATGTTTAGCTAGTACTGAGCATGAGTCGAACAATGGTTTGCAACCACAGTCGTGGCAAATGCATTGAAAGGTGGCCATCCCAATAGTTTTTAACGTTAAGACTGTGTTCTCGGAGACCTGTCGTTCAGGCATCTTCCAGTCTGACCTACATAATTTTTACCGCATGTTAGCGGAATCTGATTACACCACGTTCTCAAACACAAACGATAAACAGATTTCTGTGCCTTATCACACAACCAGCGAGGCTTTGCGGAAAGGGTTCGTGAAATGGCTCAGCCTGGCGAGCTTTTCTGGAGCAGAAAAGACCACCTTGAGTGTTTATGTGGCTTGCTATTTTCTTTAGGTAATGTGCCGTCTTGTGCATATAAGGTACGACTGCAATCCTCTGTTTGCTCCTGGCTCTTCTGGGCGGGTCTTGCCATTGCTCGAAGCCTCTTGAGGATCATCTCCGCTACCGATACCAGTATACTTCCGGTTAACCAGCCGCCAACAGACGTTCAGACTGCTCCCGGACACTCCAATGTGTGACATGTGTGACATGACTTATGAAGGGCGTTCTGTGAAGCACAAATTAGCAATCTCCTCTTCTTAACCAGTTTTGAGTGGGACGAATTGATGCAGCAGGGGCTTGCTAGCTCTAGGTTGATACATCCAACATGCGTGATTTTCGAAGAAACTAGCTTGATGTCGAGGAACGAATGACATCTACGACACATGTGCGAGTTTCTAGGATGAAGGGCATCACTAAACATAGTTAAAGACTATCTACCACTCGAGTGGAAATGCTCGAGTCACAGTTAAGAAATAATCAAAATCATCAACAAATCTAAAACACTTCACGTTAAAGCGCTCAGGCAGTCCGAAGGACTCTGTCATGATAAGCTAAAAAATGTCACTTAAAATTGTCGCTAGACATGAGCCGATACAAATACCTTCCTTTGAAGGTACGTGTCTTTGTTCCATTCCGCGAAAGTAGACTTAAGATAAAACGAGAGTAGATCTAAAAAGTCATCCACCGTCACGCCCGCAGCGTTTGAAAAGATACTACCCCATACCCCTGACTACAATCCTCGACGCAACTTCGTAGTTTGTCATGTGGTAAGGGGTAATAAAGATCCTTAATGTCCAAAGAACATGCTAGAAAACCTACGTCAGCGTTCATCTTCAAAAAATCTACCACTTCGTCTGAGCTCCTGACCAAAAACGGGTCGTCAATGGTAAGGATCTTTAGTTTATCTTGCAACCACAAGGCAATCGACTTTTGCCAAGTGCCATGCTTAGAAACTATGACCCTCAAAGTTGTTTAACGGAGGTTGAATTTGGAGGGAAAGCCCTAGAGGTTATCACCTCCGTGTTCAATCTGCGGCAGGATGTGCCCCTGAAAAAACTTAAGGGCGAGGGGAAGCGTCTTTGTAATAGGTTAAACCTGACCCGCTTGGCCAAAAGCGTTGAAAACAGCAGAAATGGTTGTTTACAGATTATGTTCAGTGTGAAAACACATAAGGAAGACTGGCCTTTGAGGGTCATAGTTTCTGAGCATGGCACTTGGCAAAAGTCGATTGCCTTGTGGTTGCAAGATAAACTAAAGATCCTTACCATTGACGACCCGTTTTTAGTCAGGAGCTCAGACGAAGTGGTAGATTTTTTGAAGATGAACGCTGACGTAGGTTTTCTAGCATGTTCTTTGGACATTAAGGATCTTTATTACTCCTTACCACATGACAAACTACGAAGTTGCGTCGAGGATTGTATTCAGGGGTATGGGGTAGTATCTTTTCAAAACGCTGCGGGCGTGACGGTGGATGACTTTTTAGATCTATTCTCGTTTTATCTTAAGTCTACTTTCGCGGAATGGAACAAAGACACGTACCTTCAAAAGGAAGGTATTTGTATCGGCTCATGTCTAGCGCCAATTTTAAGTGACATTTTTTTAGCTTATCATGACAGAGTCCTTTCGGACTGCCTGAGCGCTTTTAACGTAAGGAAGTGTTTTAGATTTGTTGATGATTTTTTAGTATTTCTTAACTGTGACTCGACGCATTTCCACTCGGTGGTGGATAGACTTTTAACTATGTTTAGTGATGCCCTTCATCCCCTGAAACTTACACATGAGGTGCCGGTAGATGGTGTCATTCGTTTCCTCGACATCAAGCTTAGTTTCTTCGAAAATCACGCATGTTGGATGTATCAACCTAGAGCTAACAAGCCCCTGCTGCCTTTTAATTCGTCCCACTCAAAACTGGTTAAGAGAGGGATTGCTAATTTGTGCTTCAAGAACGCCCTTCATAAGTCATGTCACCATGTCACACATTTGAGTGTCCGGGAGCAGTCTGAACGTCTGTTGGCGGCTGGTTACCCGGAAGCTGTACTGGTATCGGTAGCGGAGGTGATCCTCAAGAGGCTTCGAGCAATGGGCAATACCCGCCCAGAAGAGGCCAGGAGCAAACAGAGGATTGCAGTCGTACCTTATATGCACAAGACGGCGCATAACCTAAAGAAAATAGCAAGCCGCATAAACACCAAGGTGGTCTTTTCTGCTCCAGAAAAGCTCGCCAGGCTGAGCCATTTAACGAACCCTTTCCGCAAAGCCTCGCTGGGTTGTGTGATTAGGCACAGAAATCCGTTTGTCGTTTGTGTTGAGGGCGTGGTGTACCAGATTCCGCTAACATGCGGTAAGAAATATGTAGGTCAGACTGGGAGATGCCTGAACGACAGGCTCCGAGAACACAGTCTTAACGTTAAAAACTATCGGGATGGCCACCTTTCAATGCATTGCCATGACTGTGGTTGCAAACCATTGTTCGACTCATGCTCAGTACTAGCTAAACATAAGAATAGAACTGTGAGGGAAATTATCGAAGCGGATGAGATAAAAAGGGCAGGTGTGGGGTGTGTCAGCGTCGCATCTATCGACCTCTTCGATAAGGAGGTGCAGTTCATGCGAGCGGCGGCAAGGCCTGGGGTTGGCTGATAGAATAGGATCGAAGTGTGTATAAATGCCACATTTCCATGTTGATTAAATAGTTGCAGTCAGCGCTCGTGTTTGTCGTCTTCCTTTCTGTTGTCCTCGTCTAATAAGCGCCACCATGCCTTTGGCAACCCAAGAGCAATACAGAAAATGAACAAAAGGACGATCCCGAGATGATTTATGTCTCAATGTCTGTCCTGTCTTCGACTTTTGTAATTTTTCTTTCAGTCTTGTAACCTGACAAGGGCGATCTCCTCATAGTCCACTCCCATATAAAGAATTAGGTGAAAAGATAACAAGACACCACGAACTTGTACCTCGTGCCGTGATTCAACCCCTTCGACGAATCACACTTCGACAGATTGCCCTTTCGACAAGTTGCACTACTTCGACGAATAGCCCTATTCCGAATTGGCGTATTCTACGAATTGGCCGTCAACGAGTTAGTCGTTGACGAGTTGGCTTTCGACGAGTTGGCCGGATCCCGCATCAGCTTAGCCCACTTGCCTCTTCATCGGAATACTAGTGACTGGTGTCCAAGTGCGTCTCGATTTTCGGCCTCTTCTGCTGAAATCCGAAATGGCGGTCGAACTCATGCAGGGCATACAAGCAATCCTCATCGTCGAT
>JAZHYW010030399.1:0-34979 GCA_037355805.1 Ixodes ricinus | reverse complement strand
ATATTACTTCGTTCAGTTGTGCTCCGCCTTTTGTTTCACTTTTGAGTGGTGCACGTGTCGGTACCATCGATTTATTGGCACTCCGTTCCTTTTCACCTTAGTGCCACTAAATAAGCGCCACGCTTCAGGAGTAACGTACACTTTGGCCATATTGTGGCTTAAAATCATGGTTGCCAGTTATCTGAAGCTTTATCTGAAATCACAGGAAACACTTTTCCGTCCTCCACAAATGTTTAAACAGTCCGCGACAGAGAAAAGCAATATTACATGAGCTTCCTAACACCGAATCGAATGCTGAGGAAGTCGCACTTTTGAATCATGACGATCTGCAGTTGCGTCTGCTCTGCACAAGCCCCAATATGGCGGCGCCTACAACAATGTCGGGGAACGGAGTGCTCGATACTCTAAGCGCAGCTCATTTAGTGGCTCTAGTTTCACCTTATGTTGAACCGGCAGTGAAGGCGTAGAAGCGCGAGCCTGGCGCAGCGTTGGCAGCTGCCCTTGGTGCACGAGGAGCTTGTGCCGCCGAGACGTGCCCTATAGAGCAAGGAGTCGCGCTTGTAACAGCTTTTCCTGCTGTACGATCGCAAACCACACAAGGTGAAACGGGGTATAGTTCCGTGTGCTTTTCTCTTCGAGCGGTGCGCGTGTCGAGACCACGATTTCATTCGCAACTTTCACGACCTATAGGGGCGCGCTGGCGCCTAATCGGAAATGGCTGTCATTTGGATGATCGTCGTAGAACAGCAGCTATGAGGCGCGGTCTGCAACGCGTAAATAATTCTAGTTTTCTGTTATACGAGCAGTATTAGAGCCTTACTTTATTTTTTCAGGTCATAAAGGTGTAAGCAAGCAGCTTTATTGTGAAGCCTATCATCCAGGAGCTAGGGAGTGCGATTCTCACACCGTGGTACCACCATCGCTGAAAGTTGCGAATAGTTCCGTGTGTTCGATCGCAATGTGTCTTGAATCTTGTGTTCTGATTTTGCGGATGCGTGAACGCGGCAGAAAATTAGCGCCAGTGCCTCCGGCGAAACAGCGAGGAGAACTCTTGCTCTGCACCTGGTTGCAAAACGGGCCTCATCCGAGTGAAAGGATTGAAAACGGCGTCCCTTTTCGGCGTTCCAAGGACAGAAGCCAAAAAAGAGATCCTGGGAGAAAAATCTGCAGCGATCAGACAAGCGTCTTGAAGAAACAAGCGCTGCCTGCGAGCTGCGCTTTCGACCCCGCTTCATCCTTCGAGACTACGTCCACGTCATCGGCGGAAAGGAAGGCGAGGAACCCTCGTGGACACCCAGCGACACACGCCAGACGCGGTACCGACTCTGCAAGCCAAGTGTACCCGGTGACCTGAGTGATGACCTCCCCGCAGGACGAGAGGAAAGGAAGCGGAAGGGCAAGTCTCACCAGAGCCCATCGTTGCAAAGCGTTGGGGGCTCGCTCGGGAAACAGACCCGCTGTCACCAGTGGTGAACAGCGAAGCTCCTGCCGTGATCCCACAAGGGATCGAGTCGCGACACACTAAGCTCCCTGACTATGCCAACTCTCTACTGGGTTGTTCGCTATGGTTCAGCAACTTCTACGGTGTTGCTTATTTGGAAGACTGCTCTTGAGCCGAAGTCTAACAAGATCAGCATCGAAAGGGCGGTGTTTATTTGTTTCGACAACTTACCTGATGTGGTGTGCCAAGTATACCTTCAGGGCCATGTATGTGCTAGCATATTGTAACCATGTATGCACTGCACATTATAACCATGTATTCCAATGCCGTGCCAGTAAAGCTATTACAACTTTTTACCTTGCCTTAATTACGTGTGCTGCTGTTTCCTGGTCTAAATGATGTGAAATGGTTGCTTGCTTTCTTCTTTGAATCTTATAAAGCATTACTTGTTCAGCCCACGTTGTCTCAGTTTTTGGACTTAAGTTCAATGTTAAAACAGCAGTGATAAAAATTGTCACGGCTTATAAGCCATTTCTTACAAGTGAACGTCGGGTGGTCCTCGGATGGTCGTGGCAGCCATGAAGAAATCAGACATTCTCCATCCCTTTTGTGACGAGTCGTCTTGGGTGGTTCGTCGCATGCGTGACCACAAGAATGAGTGTCAAGTGAAGCGAGCTGATTAAGGTCAATAAAAAGAAGACGGGCAGAAAATAAAGGCAGAGAGGTTAACCTGGGGTATTAAAAACACACTAAAACAATTTCGGACCTTTAGTATGTGCCGTTTCAAGTTCCAGTATAAAATAAGATAGGGAAAAAAGAAAACTGCTTCCGAGTTTTAGATATCCCTTTCAAATACCTAGTGTTCGACCTTTGCGACCAAGGAAATGGGCATTTCATTTAAAATGCTCAGCATCTGACCGACAAACCGAAAGTCGCAGCTAATTCTACGGTGAAACAACTTGCAATCCGCTTCTTTAAAGTCGCAAATGTTTTTAAGTAAAGGAAGAGGTAATGCAGATTGTACCGTCCAATACATTGAAGCACCATGTTGCTAACGATCGTGCCGCAGCGTAATTGATGCCGCGGTACGACCGCTGGCAGGTCGTAGCTGTATCAGAAATCCTTTGTGCACTCCACCAAAGCTGCACCTAAAGATTCATATTTTCGCGCGTGTAGCCGCGCATGCGCACACCTTCTGGATAACGCGCCGTTGTCGACACCTGTCGCGATCAATACCACGCGCTTCAGGCGAGCCCCTCCGGTCCCAACACTACCCAAGTATTCTAGTACACCGTAATAGAGGGGCTTTATCGATGAGTAGAGTGCCTTCATACACACGCGCTTTTGCAAGAGTGGTGACATCTGAGCCATTTTTCCGCCCAATCGTTTTTTTATGCATTTTGAAGTGCGCGCCATCCGGTGTCACTCAGCTCGAGCGCATGGCTTTGGCAAATGCATAGACTCCATTTTACCGCCCAAGTCACGCACCGAGTGCTCGAGAGCGTCACGCGCTGGCACATTCAGGGCAACAATGAATGTCTTCACCCTGAGACAGACATGTAGGCACCCTATGATAAGTAAAGCCCACTGATCTCCACTAGAGGGGCTGGATGGCGCATTGAGCCTGCATTGAGCACACAGGTATGAAGCCACCGGAAGTGAGCGGCTTGTCCCGGAAGTGAGCGCTTGGCAGGCTTTGTAACCCTTCCGAGTGCTGGTTCGAAGAGCGTCGAGGGCGCTGGATTTTCGCGTGTTCCCTCAAGAGAGCCTGCTTGTTGCGCAGTAAGAGCGCATGCGGACCTCGAGAAGTATCATGGGAAGCCATTCAATGTAAGCATTTTGAGATTCTAGTTGATCAAGTTGTGAATATGTCCCAAGTTCAAATGCCTCATTCTCGGGATTTAATTCAGAACAGGAGAATTAAAACCCAATCAAAGACACAAAAAAGCAGGGTCCAAAATATCGACTGAATGCACTAGGAAGCTCAGCGCACGCCCGACTTCCGGGACAAGCATCGAACTTCCGGTGGCTTCACAGCCCCTTGATAAAGGCCTTTCTTACAAGTACTGCCAACCATTGTTGTAGAAACGCGCGAG
Organism: Ixodes ricinus; assembly: GCA_037355805.1. Taxonomy (NCBI): domain Eukaryota; kingdom Metazoa; phylum Arthropoda; class Arachnida; order Ixodida; family Ixodidae; genus Ixodes; species Ixodes ricinus. The sequence goes on along the minus strand of JAZHYW010030399.1, from coordinate 31,442 downwards.
ACACGTGCCGCGAGCGCGTGCTCCGCCGCCATTCGCTTCCAAGGGCCGCTCATTTCCATGCTGCGCCGCCATTTGCTTCCAAGGGCCGCTCGAGACATAGGCCTCGTGCGCTCGCGCATTTGACGCTACTTGCGAGACACGTAAACACATCGAGGGGCTTTAATGATAAGTGGACGAAAGCGCCACCCCGCACAACAATGAAGGTTAAAAAGTACACCGATGGGCTTCATACGCCCCCCCCCTCCCAGCTGCCTGGCTTCATTTCGTCGAGCTCAAAGTGCTGTCCCAATTCGCAACTTTCACGACCTACAGGGGGAGCACTGGTGCCTATCAAAATGGCTGTCATCTGGATGATCGTCGCAGAACAGCAGTGCGAGGTTGGGTCTGCGACGCGTGAGTAATTCTAGTTTTGCTATATATGAGCTGTATTAGAGCCTTAGTTTATTTTTTCACGTTAGGAAGGTGTTGGCAAGCACCTTTATTGTGAAGCCGATCATCCAGGAGCTAGGGAGCGCGTTTCTCACACCGCGGTACCACTATCGCTGAAAGTTGCAAATTTCGTTATGGCTAAGATGGAAAGATTCATTATGCGGCACTTCCCGATTGGGACCAAAGGTGAATACATTTCTTCTTTTTTTACTGTTCACAGTGCGGCAGAGTGCCGTTGTGGTGTTACAATGGTGGCTATAGCCACCTTAGTGCTGCTGCGAACATATGGATACTATCGTAGCCTCCACTATACTCTACAAAGCCTGGCAGTTTGACGGCGGAGCCATTGAGCGCCCGGTCGAAGATTTAGAGCGCGAGGATCTGGTGGCACAAAACATTTTCTCGGGAAATCTGGTAGTGAGCGCACAGCTCTTGAGCGGCAAGTGCCCGAAATTCACTGTTCGCTCGGGAGAAAGCGATGTGACTGGCTGCTCATGTCGGGGCAACGGCGATTACGACCGCCGAGACCTGTAGCGGAGGCTACGCCGTCAGCGTGCTCGTCGTCGTCGTCGCGACGAAGACGTCTCGACCAGCTAGAAGATGACCTCAGGACCATCTGCGTTGTCTGCGCAGTTGGGTCCCCTGTGGCGCATGGACCGCCAGAAAGTCCAAGCAGGGGATACTGATCTTTTGACGCTGTTTCAGTGTATCAATATCTGTAATCTGTAATCAATCAGCCCCGGCAGTTTGCCGCACAACTTTGAGCGCAAACGAAACAGACGAAACCGAAACGGTGGAACGGGGAAGGGTGGCGATTTCCTTTAACCTCGTCAACAGGAGAAAGCAAATAGTGTTTCAGCGTCTCGCCGCAGCGGGGCGCCCGTTACATGACTCTTCAGACTCTTCTAAAGCCGCTTCATGTTTTAAAGTAGCGCAAGATACATCGATGCACAAGGCACGTGCAACGTTCAGCCCTTGGGAAGATCATTGCGGCACAACCCAGCATTGATCAAGCTTTCAGACGCCATTTTCTTTTTAGAAGTGGTGCGCGTCACGTGTCTCGAGCATTTCCACAACAATGAATGGTGCCACTTTTTCCAGGATAGAGGGGCTTTAGACTCTCATCCACGGTGGAAAGAACCGTGCTAGAGTGTACTAGTCGTTTCTATTTTACTCTAACCCGCGGTCTGTTTTTATCCGTTGTTTGCCGCTCTACCTGTTCACTTTCGACGGCCACGTCACGTGGCTATCTGCCAGGCTTTGTGAGTATAGAGGAGGCTATGATACTATACTTCGTTTCAATAATAATAAATAAAATATACACCAACCCAATCCTCGTTTAAAGGCGGAACCCTACGTTTCGAGACCTGCTCCGGTCCTTCTTCAGGGGTTGACTGCGGCTATGGCCGTTGAGAGAGCGGTATTCTGTTTTTTCTTCTTCTACGGCAGTGTCTATCCTTTTGCATCGGTGAGGTGGCGAAGTCCGTTCACGTAGACGGTCGGCAGAGTGCCAAGGGATCTGTTTATGTTTTCTGGCGTCGTTTGTATGTGCCAGGATTCAGCTAAAAAGTCTATGCCTGGGATTGGTCTCAACAGCCAGGATGCTGGTGTTGGCAAAGCCAGTTGTGTGGCCCTTGACGTCGCAGTGCTCAGCTACGGCGTTTCGTTCATGGTCGAACTTTCGAAGATCGTTCTTATGCTGGCGAATTCTCTCCTGAAAGTTCTTCGTTTCCCCGATGTATGCGACCGGGCAGTCCGGCGCAGGGAATTTTATAAATGACGCCTTGTGCTTTTTCCTTAGGCGGGCGATCTTTTGAGCGGGGCATGACCCAGACAACACCCGACATCCTCAGGACGTCTGAAAAGATACAAATGTCCTCACGGTTTCAAGACGTCCTCAGGACATCCTGAGAACGTCAGTCACTGGATCATCCTAGGAACGTCCTTCTGAGAACTTATTGAGGACGAAGGATACAAAGTAGAGGTGATATATACGTCCTCAATTTAATTGCGTTTAAAAAAAGGAATGAATAAAATGGCGGTAGTATACAGTTCATGTTTACTGCTAAAATAGATTCCACATACAAATTATTACATGTAGTTGTGTAAGTTTAGGACATATTTTGACTATAGTTTTGATCAAACAATTCTTTAATAAAACCAGGACGCCCTACCTGCCTGGTTTGAGCGACCACTGCTTGCTACATATTGATTTAAATATTCCTTTGCAAGCTACTTCCATTACTCTTAAAACAATTCGGGATTATAGTAAAGCAGATTTCAATGCTATTAATAGTGAATTGGCATTGTTTTTAGACACTTTTTTAAGTGTTGTTTTCAGGTGTTCTGTTAACAAAAATTGGAATATATTCAAATCAAAAGTAAATGAGCTCCTTGAGTCGTACATTCCACTCAAAAGAATTTACTCGAACTCAAATGCACAATGGTTCACTAGAACAATCGGGAGGCTTAGGAACAAGAAAAAGCGTTTTTTCCGTGCCGCTAAGCGTGATCCCACAGCTCACCGGTGGGACGCGTATCATGTCTCTGCTGATTTGTACATGTCAGCTGTGTGTAGTGCGAAAAGTACTTACTTTAATTGTACATTACCATCTATGCTAATTAATAACCCCCGCCAGTTCTGGAACACCACGAAAGAGAAAAGTAATACAGTTGTAGAGCTCAGAACCGATGATGGTAGCCCTATTTCTCGTGAAGAGTGTGCCAATGAACTCAATGCTATTTTTGTCAGCTGTTTTTCTGACCTCCCTATAAGTAATGATCAAACATACATGTCCTATGACTACCTCCCCATGTACCCCATATCAATTAGTCCTGAAGGCATTGTGAACATAATCGATTCCCTTAAACTATCCTCCTCATGTGGTATAGACTGTATAAACTCCAAGTTTTTGAAGAATACTAGAATGTACTCCTCCATTTTTCTTGCGAGCATATTTTCTCAATCCTTAGAACAAGGTATCTTGCCAGACGACTGGAGGGTAGCCAAGGTGGTCCCAGTTCACAAAGGAGGTGATAAATTCAACCCTCGAAACTTTCGCCCAATTTCATTGACCAGTGTCCCAAGCAAAATTTTAGAGCATATCATTTACTCTAACTTAGTAAATTTTCTAGAATCAAATAAGTTTTTTTGTCCCTTTCAACACGGCTTTCGAAAAACATTCTCATGCCAAACACAGCTTGTGTCATTCACGCATGACCTTTATTCTATCGTTGACGTTTGCTCCAAAGTAGATTGCGTATTTCTAGACTTCTCTAAAGCCTTTGATAAAGTGCCCCATACCTTACTCTTGTCCAAGCTTAGTAAACTAAATATTGATCCGGCGGTACTCACGTGGATACATTCATTTCTAACCAACCGTAAACAATTTGTCAACGTGAATGACACAAGCTCTGCTATGGTATCAGTAACATCAGGCGTTCCTCAAGGTTCTGTGCTCGGTCCGTTATTATTCCTTATATACATTAACGATCTACCCTCTCATGTATCCTCAAAAATGTCTTTATTTGCTGATGACTGCGTTATTTATCGAGAAATTACCCATGATTCTGATTCTAACCTACTACAAAACGATATTAACTCTGTTTCCAACTGGTGCGACTCGTGGTCCATGGTACTAAATTCTAGCAAATGTAAGGTTATGAGAGTGTCCCGTTGTACTTCATCTCAGCCCCATTATACGCTAAATAACCATCCCCTTGAATTAGTTATGGCCTATAAGTATTTAGGAGTTCATATTACATCTGATTTATCATGGAGGACTCACATTAACTACATCATTAACAACGCTAATCGCATGCTAGGCTTCCTTAAAAGGAATTTTTTTAGTACCCCAGTCTTTGAAGCTAATTCTTTATAAAACCCTTGTACGATCAAAGCTTGAATATGCATCTTCTGTTTGGGACCCTGGTCAGTCTGTACTAATTGATTTGATTGAAGCCGTCCAAAATCGTTCTGTTAGATTTATATTTTCGAATTACCATCGGACAGCCAGCGTTAGCACTATGAAGTCTAATCTTTCTCTCCCTGAATTATCAACTCGTAGAAAAGTAGCCCGTCTAAGTCTGTTTCATAAAATTTATTTCGCTAATGAGACGCTGCGTAATAATCTAATTATACCTCCTCTTTACGTTTCACCTAGACTTGACCATCAACACAAAGTTGGCATCCCATATGCTCGCACCAACATCTTTTACCATTCCTTCATACCGTCTACATCCTTTGACTGGAACCACCTAGCTGCACCCGTAGTCTCGATCATAGATCACGACCTTTTTCAAAAAGCCTTGGAATGTATTTTTTTCTAATCTACACTGATTGTATTACCTGTGTATCCGTGTCTGTGTTTTTTCAATATATCATGCAACCACTTCCCCCTCTGTAATGCTTACGCCCTGAGGGTTAAATAGATAAATAAATAAATAAATCATTATTAGTTTTGTATTTGCGCAGTATTTCGGAATTCAGTTCCATTGGCAACATTCCATTTAAGTGGCGCAAGTTACCGCCTTCTACAAGGCGTACCGTTGTAGCAATTTGCCACCCATCCGAGAGACCCAAGCAAGCTAAGCCAAGCCAAGACAGAAACAGAAATAGCCTCGAGTTTGATGACGGTATGGTGGCTATAAGCCACCATACCGTCATACCATAATGACGGCTTGGTAATGTGGATGCTTGGGCTATACTTCGTCTCACCTTAGCATGGACTATTGTTAGCCGCGCGTGCCAAAAGCCCGGGCTATTTGCTTTGGATGAAGCCTCGGCGGCTGCACAAGCGCTCGTGCCGCGAGTGCTCCAGTCAAGGCAGTCGAAGCTAGCCGCTCGCGCTTGCACAGCCTTCGCAGTTAGTCCGTGCTAAGGTGAGATGAAGTATAGTTGGTTATTCATGCTTGGATGGAACAGCGCGGATACAGTCACTCTCACAGGCACACAACAAGGAAACAGACTCACAGCGGTGACTCAGTGATATATTTCTTCTTCCTCAAATCGTCATCTTCTTCGTCGCCGTTAATGAGAACATTTTAAATTTTTAATCACCAGAAACCAAATAGCCCATAAACATTAATAAGTAAATAATAAAATAAATAAATAAATGACAACTAAAAATGAATAAAAAAATTAAAAAAATTAAGTTTAGTTTTAATTATAAGTTATTTAAAAAATTTTTTTTAACATAATGAGGTATTTAGCGCAAGAGAAGAAGGACATGAAAGAAAAGCGCCTCAATTTTTAATTTTATTTTTTATTTTTTTGTTTTATTTATTTTAGTTGTCATTTATTTATTTATTTATTATTTACATAATAATATTTATTGGCAATTTGGTTTCTGGTGTTTAAAAATTTTAAATGTTCTCATTAACGGCTGAAGGGAAGAAATTAAGATGACGATTTGAGGAAGAAATATATTACTGAGTCTATCCTCGGATGAAAAGAACAGAACGCTTCTGGTATGAAAGATTCTCAATCTTGTTATATTTCCTAACCTTTGATTTAATAAGAGCGTCCATGTGATCGAATATATTCTTTTTAGCTGCATCAGTTCACTGACCTTGGTGGCAGATCCATAGGGTCTGCTACCAGGAACATCTTGGAGGTCCTGCTTAGCCGGAAAGTGGCTGTCAATTTCAGCTGGGTAGGCAAGAAAGGCAAAGGGAAAGTTTCGGGATCTCAATGTGGCAGACATCATTTACAGTAAGACACTTTTGTTTGTCGTGTGCGAGTCACCTGTTATTCACTAAACTAGTTACGTAAAATTTTGCACAAGGGCCTTGTCCGGGTTCAGAGGTAACGTCAAATGCAGATTGCATTGAATATTCTTGCCCTGTGTAAAATTGAGTAAGATGATTTTACATGAAAACCGCCAAATTAACCTAACTCGGGAGTGGGAGAATTATACTATTTTCTGAACATAGTTCTTCTCTAAATGAGGTGGAACTTTTGCTGTGTGGGTCAGAAAGCCATGTATAGTTGCGTGTTAGCACAAAGGACGTAATTTTCTGGAACATCTATTTTTATTGACATTAATTGTGATTTTTTTTCTATACCATCTTAGTTTTCTGCTGTGACTGTCATCAGAAATCAGAGTTTCAGGGGCAGTGAAAGCATATGTTGAGTGTGCAAACAAAGCTGACGTGGAGACGATCGTCAAAGCATGGCTGCGCCACGCTAGAGAGAAACTGAAAAAGCTGCAGTCAAAAGCCGGAGTAGTTCGAGCTGATAGTAAGTTTCTCACATTACCTGTTTTTTATTATTAGTGCTCATGGAATTAATTTTTTTTTCTAGATTTCGCTGACTGTTCGGATTAGTGCTGGCCAAGATGCGAAACCAGACTGCATGTCTGGTGCAGACATTAAAAAACGTCATGTATAACATTTTTCTCCAATAAAGTATTTTTTGAACAGTACCTTTGTTAATAAGGAATGACATGATCATTCGCATAGTTACTGGCTGAGAACATAGGGCAAGGAAAGACGCAGAGGAAAAAGCAGACGGGATGCTGGAGGTGAGAGGTTTTCTTTACTCCTCTTCAGCATTCCGTCAGCTTTCTTCCCCCTTTCCCTTGCTATATGTTCATAGCCTCTCACTGACTAGTGATCTAGAACGTTGTCTAGAATTAGTGTGTGAATTTCACTTTAATATAGTACACAACAATGAATTTCTTTTCTGCATGCAGCTCTTGCAGGCATGTTCAGGTTCAAAATCCAGTTGAAGAAAACCTAGAAACAATACAAATGAAAGCATCGTAACAGCTCAGTGAACAGCTGCACCTGCAGTGCATTGTCCTAAAAACGTAATAGAAAAATCCTTGGCTGCCCTCCTGAGGTCGTTCTGAGGATGGGTTGAGGCCGGACAATAAGACATTTTTTGGATGTTTTCAGGATCATTTGAGGACATCCTCAGGATATCATAATGTCCTCAAAAGATTGTCCTGAGGAATTCCCGGGGATGTCCAAGTGTTGCCTGGGGAGTCTTCCAAGCGTAGACATCGGCTTGTGGGCCACCTGGATCCTTTCTTTGGCCAGTACACGTGCCACCGCCTTGCTTGTACCTTTTATGTAAGGAACGCTGATGCGTGAGGTAGGACGGGTCTGTGTACTTGGTGGGAGTTGCAGGTGTCGGCGATCTCGGGCTTGATGACGCGCAATGCGGCGGATGAAGCTGCTTGTATAACCGTTATGTTGTAGGTCGGCGAAGATGGTGTGTTCCTCTTTTTTACGGTCAGCTTCGGATGAGCAGATATTTTTTGACCTGAATAAGAACATTCTGACCGCTGATGCCTCTTTGACAGGCTGGGTGATTGGAATGGAAATGGAGATAACGTCCAGAATGTATTGGTGTTCTGTAGACCGAAACTGAAGGAAAAGGCGCTACAGTCATTTCACACGGCCCCCAAAGTGTTCTTGAGGTACGTAGACGATTGCTTTTGCATCCTAAACACGTCGGAAGTGGACACGTTCATTACCCGCCTCAACTCCACTGAAACTTCCATACAATTCACCGTGGAGCATGAAAAGGATAATACCTTACCTTTCCTCGATGTGCTTGTCAGAAGACAAAATGAAGAGCTCCAGTTTTTTGTCTACAGAAAACCGACACATAGTGGACGTTATCTTCATTTCCATTCCAATCACCCAGCCTGTCAGAAGGCATCAGTGGTCAGAACGCTCCTATCCAGGTCACAAAATAGCTGCTCATCCGAAGCTGACCGCAAAAAAGAGGAACACAGCATTTTCGCCGACCTACAACATAACGGTTATACAAGCAGCTTCATCCGCCGCATTGCGCGTCATGAAGCCCGAGATCTCCGACACCTGCAACTCCCAGCAAGTACGCAGACCCGTCCTACCTCACGCATCAGCGTTCCTTACATAAAAGGTATACAAGCGAGGCGCTGGCACGTTTACTGGCCAAAGAAGGGATCCAGGTGGCCCACAAGCCGATGTCTACGCTTTGAAGACTCATGCCCCGTCCAAAGGATCGCCCGCCTAAGGAAAAAGCACAAGGCGTCATTTATCAAATTCCCTGTGCAGACTGCCCGGTTGCATACATCAGGGAAATGAAGAACTTTCAGGAAAGAATTCGCCAGCATAAGAACGATGTTCGAAAGTTCGACCATGAACGAAGCGCCGTAGCTGAGCACTGCGACGTCAAGGACCACAGAATATACTTTGCCAACACAAACATCCTGGCTGTCGAGACCAATCCCAGACATAGACTTTTTATTGAATCCTGGCACATACAAACGACGCCAGAAAACACAAACAGATCCCTCGGCACTCTGCCGACCGTCTACGTGAACGGACTTCGCCACCTCACTGATGCAAAACAATAGACACTGCCGTAGAAGAAGAAGAAAACAGAATGCTGCTCCTCAACGGCCCTAGCCGCAGTCAATCGCTGAAGAAGAGACCGAGCAGGTCTCGAAACGTAGGGTTCCGCCTTTAAACGAGGATTTGGTTGGTGTATATTTTATTTATTATTATTGTTTCTCCCCAACCAGAGAGACATCTCTCAAATGTTCACCTTCATATACTTCGTTTCAGCTTAGCTCCGCGCGCTGCCAAAGGCTGGAGGACGGTGCACTACTTGGAAAGTAACTTTTTTTCAAGCAAACACGAACGGACGATAAGAAAGAGACACACACACGCACGTCTGAATGTCTGCTTGTACAAGAAATCAAGATTACACTCCACTTCACTAATGTCTAAAGTGCAGACAAAGAAACATACGCGTGGGTCATAGCTCAGCAGACTGCATTTTGTTTGCACGAGAACTTGCGCATTAAACACTTGAACAAAAAGAGGGTATTCGCAACTTTCAGCGATGGTGGTAGCGCGTTGTGAGAATCCCGCTCCCTAGCTCCTGGATGATCGGCCTCATAATAAGTGGGCTTACCTACACCTTCCTGGAGTGAAAAAATAAGGCAAGGCTCTAACACTGCGCGTATGTAACAAAACTGGAATTACTTGCGCCTCGCAGACCCAGCCTTGCACCGCTGTTCTACGCCGATCATCCAGACCAGATGACAGCCATTTTGATAGGCACCAGTGCGCCCTCTATAGGTCATGAAAGTTGCGAATAGTCTTACACCCCTTGTCAGATAGAATAAACGCTAAAATTTCAGTTCGACGTACAGCGCACTGATGTTGAATCGACAGTAGCAACTTTCACGAGCGGCTTGATTTACGAGTTGTAGAGCTTATCAAAATAGCTAATGTACGTGTGACTGCCTGAAAAAAAGTAATCGGCGTTTTCTTGGCCCTACTGCAAAACCCCAGTGTTTATTTTTTTCTGAAGTTTTTGATACGTACTTTAGCGATTTGTTATGTTACATCGCACCGTTATCAAGCCTTTCGTAAAACTACGGGTCGTCAGTTCCACATCAGTGCGCTGTACGTCGGAATGTAGTTTTGGGGTGTATTATATATGAGAGAGAGATTAAGGCTATATTTTTTTTACAGTGAAGACCGGTTCACGCATACAGCGGAGCGCTGAGTCAGCGCTACGTTTGCGTTGGAAAAGAGCGCTGATATAGCGCTCTTAGCGTGACTTAGTGCTAATACACCGCGCGATTAGCGCTTCTGTAGCGCCTCGTTAGAGCTTAAGTAGCGCCTTGTTAGCGCTTTAGTAGCGCCTTGTTAGCGCCTCTTGCAACACGGTTTACTGCTGCCAACGCCTCCTGTATTAAGATGCCTGTCATGAGAGCGCCGAGCGTCCTGCCGTGCCCTCTCCCCTTTTCTTCCTTCCCTTCACCGAAACGACCGCGAGGGGCGCTGCTAACTGACCCTATCCAGAGCCGTTTATTGAGAGAGTTTGGCCATACATTGGTTTGGATAAGGCGAGCATCTCGGGGCCAACCACAGGCCGCGGAAACAGCCCCTAGCGGTGGTCGTGTGCTTTAAATTTGTGACACGACTATACTTCGTTTCACCTTATGTGCGAGCGAAGGCAAAACTGGAAGCGCGAGCACGGAAGCTCCGTGCGTTCAGGCTTTGCTCGAGCGCACGAGCTGGGGAGAAATGCAAAAAGCGCTGGTCTCGCGCTTCTGGCTTTGGCTTCGCTCGCAGATAAAGTGAAACGAAGTATAATTTGAGCCGTGCCGAGCGGGACTCCGCGTCTCAAGACGCTCGCGCACCCCACCCTTTGCACTGCTTTCTTTCAGCCAGTCTCAGGACGCTGTTCTAGCAGTGCAGACAAAGGCATGGGCACGAGCGCGTGGCTTTGGAAGGTGCCTCCCTATGCACGAGGTCTCGTACAAACAAAAGCGTTTCGCTGAGCTAGGCTCACGCGCCTGTACCTTTGTCTTCACTGCAGACATTTGTGAGATGGAGTAGAGGTCTCCTGATTGGTCGACGCTGTGTCACAAATTTAGTTTACGCTCACTAAGCACGGGGGAATCTTCGGCGCTGGCGGCGCTTGTATTTTGCTCAGAGCCGTTTATACTGAGAGAGAGTTTGGCCAATGGGCGGAGCTTGTTGCCCGCTACAGAACTAGCGGATTTCGCGATAACACAAAATGGCGTTACTTCTTTCTCTTCTTTATTCCTGAGAAATCGCATAGAGTTCCTATGAGTCAGAGCCACAAAATGGCGGACGGAATTAGTCATCCCCGGTTGTCAGACTACGCTGCTGTGGTTGCCAGACTGTCAAAATATCCTTAAAGAGGCCAAACTCTCTCTCAGTATAAGCAGGCTCTGCCCTTTGCTCAGGGCCGTTTATACTCAGTATAAACGGCTCTGCCTTTGCTCCGCCTATTGTCCAAACTCTCCTAATATACGGCTCTGACCCTATCGCTCGCGGCCGCGAAGGCGCGGGAGATTTGACGTCTGCTATTGTGATACCACTAGGTGTGTGCGAGTAGTGCTCCAAATCGAATAGTGCAGTGTTGTCCCTGGCGCTAACAGCGCAAAGAGAGTGCGAAGGCTATGAATGATGTGGTGCTGTACAGGCGGAACAGCGCACCAGCAAAACAGTTACTCCAGTCCACGCACACAAAGAAGAAAGACAAACTTACGCAGCGCTGGCTCACTCTTTGGTATATTTACACTTTCGTCTTCGTCTTCTTTTGGTATTATCGTCTAGGGCCATGGCGAATAATTGGGTCTTTTTCTTCAAAAGGATGCAAAATAGTAAACCAAAGATTGAAACTAAAACTAATGTTAAAATAAATGAAATTAGCACTCAGTTGCGAGTGGCCGGCCGCGCCAGTTGCGCCGAGATGGCCGAGCGCCCAGCAAAGAGTTGCTGATGATGATGTTGTTGCTCGCGCCTAGCGGGTCGGAACTGAGCGCCACCTAGTGGCGTTTGGCTACAATACGATGGCAGACCGGCCGCAATGGGAGAGCGAGCCACCCACTGATCTCTATGTCTATTTGCTGGATCGCGTTTGGCCAGCTCCGCCTATGGACCGGAATGTGGTCACTGGCGGCCATCTTTAGGTAGAGTTATATCATCTCTAGCCATCATTGTAATATGGCGGACAGCGCAATGGCGGCAGGCTGCCATAAAAAAGCCGTGGATCTAGTACACTGTACCGTGGGTGATATTTCGTCCTTGATTGAAGTTGTTCGACAAAGCAGACTCTTGAAATCCGGCGTGAACGGTAGCCTCGTCTTTGGGGACCCGGCGAAAGTTCTACGAAAGCGCAGCACCGGGGAAAAGCAGCGCAGCTCGCATCGAAAGCAGATTCCGTAGCGGCGTCTGCTTTCGATGCTTCTTTCGATGCGACTTTTGATGCGTGCTGTGCTGCTTTTCCCCGATGCTGTGCGATTTCGTGAAACTTTTACCGGGTCCTCAAAGACCGGGCTACCGTTCACACCGGGTTTCGAAAACATGTTTCGTCAAACAATTTCAATCAATCACGGAATATCACCCACGCTATTTTGATGGCAGCCTGCCATCACAACTGCCAAAACGCCATCTGACATGGATGGATGATGGCGGCTGCCCAGTGGCTTCAGCAGCTGTATCTTGGCTAGAGGTGATATAACTCTACCTAAAGATGGCCGCCAGTGACCGCATTCGCGGAGCGGGCAAACGCGATCCAGCAATTGTCATTGAGATCAGTGGAGCCACCTGACAGGCATCTTAGTACAGGAGGCGTTGCTGCTGCGGATTAGCGCGTGCACTGCGGTTCCGGTTCCTGTGGTTGGGTGAGCATCAGCAACACCATGCTGGACATGTGGGATGTTGAAATAGAAACGCGACAATTTCTGTTACATTCGCTATTAGTGCATATGTGCGTGGACGGCTTAACGCCCTAAAGAGCCCTCTGGGTGCTCGAAATCTTTCGCCACCGAGATACCGAGAGGTACCCGGCGAAGCTTGTTTCCAGGCTGAGGAACCGAGAGAAAGAGCTCTTTTGAGGTGGTTATTTTTTTAACTGCGTGTTTCTGAAACCAGGGCTACGCATGTCGAATAGAAAGCGATGAGGTCGTACCCAATCAATTAGTCGCTCAAAGTCCATGACTGGATCGTCTGCTTGACTGTTTACTTGGAGAGCGGCTCTTTTACTTTCTCTTCTTTCGCCACCAAAGGAAAAAACAACAACGGAATCGCCGTGCACGCGCTGTTCCGCAGGAGCAAGCATGGCACAAGGAGCGTGAGGAGCGCTTACACTGCGGCTGCTGAAGCGCTGTTCGCGAAGCGCTAACCCAGCGTTACGTGACGCGCAAGTCGGTGCCACATAGGCTCTCTTCAAGCACTCATGAAGCGCTTACTGCAGGCGCTCCGCTGAATGTGTGAACCGGCCTTGAAGGTACTACTGATTGTCATAGACTCGCGCCCTTGCTTTTGTCTATGTGAGATGGAGTATAGAGAATTGCAATAATGGCGCCTCACTAGCGCCCCCTTGTGTGCAAGGATGTGCAGCGCGCCATGAACGTAGCTTTGGCAAAGCGTGTAATAGCACGCACTTGCCCGCACGTGCATAGACATGTCGGCGGCCAGATGCTCTGCTACACCCGGCTTGCAGTCGTCTATACATCACTGCAAGCAGCGCATCTGGCGGCCGACATGCCTCTGCTCGTGCAGGCAAGTGCGTGCAATTGCAAGCTTGCCAAACCTACGTTCACGCGCGGGATACAACTGCTTGCACGCTTGGCGCCCGTAAATTCTTCAGTACCGCGTATGTTGCGACGCTGTCAAAACTATTGGAGCGAATACATGATTTAATTTACCGTCTCACCTGCGCAAAATTGCATGCTATGAAAACGTTAAGTCGAGAAAGGCGCTCGCGCCAGCAGCACTGAGAGCGCCTCACACTATACTGGATCTTAGAGCCACTAAATGAGCTGCGCTTAGAATATCGGCACTCTGTTCCCCAAAATTGTTGTGGTCGCCGCCATTTTGGTTCATATGCAAAGCAGACGCAAGTGTCGATCGTCATGATTCAAAAGTGCGACTTTCTTAGCATTAGATTCGATTTAGGAATCACATAAAAAGATATTGCCTTGCTCTGTCGCGAACTGTTTAAACATTTCTAGAAAGCGGAAAAGTGTTTCCTGTGATTTCAGATAAAGCTTAAGATAACTGGCAACCATGATTTTAAGCCACAATATCGGCAAGTTTCGTTACTGTGAAGCGTAGTGTATTTAGCAGCACTACTCCATCTCACAAACATCTGCAGTGCAGACAAATATATTGCGCCAGCGCGTTGATTTGAAGAGAGCCTCTTATGCACGAGTTTTCGTAGAAACTAAGGTGCCTTGATGTGCGCTTTGCTTAGGGTGGAGATAGAGCCACTAAATGAGCTGCGCTTATTTTAAATAAGCTTAAGTAGCTTATTTAGTGGCTCTAGGTGGAGACATCTGGCCATTTTGTCTCACGCGTTTATATTTATTTTTTTGTTCAGAAGCGCGTGAACGAGCGTGCTCGTGCACGCGTTTGTGGCGCTGACTGTGCTATCGCGACATTTTGTTTTCGTCGATTTCTTTGTATTTACCCCGTGAGCGCGTGCTGTCGGCATCGGGTACTACAAAGGGTGGCATCACCCTGACCAGAAGGACATTGAGGCACCCTAGTAGAAATAAAAGCATTCTGCTGAGCTGACCTCACGCGCCAGTGCCTTCGTCTTTTCTACAGATATTACAAGCAAATTGTTGTTTGTATGTTTATACAGCCGGAAGTTAGTCTGCCTCAGTGGGCGTCTGGTGTCTCAGCTGTAGATGAGCAATTTAGCAAGCGCAGTAGAACCGCAAACCTGGGGTCTTTAACGTGCACCACGCAGTAGTGATACACGACCGCACGCCGGTACGATGCTCATCCAGATCGAAACGGGCAGGGGCGGGGTGGGTCCTGCAGCGCGAGCTTTTCGCTCCACGTGCTTCGAGCTGGAGTATGAAACAGGGATGGGGTGCACCTTCCTCGAATGAAAGAAGTAGACAAAGATCCCCGGGCCGAGGCAGTGCGCGAAGTCACGAGGCCAACATTCCATTCCTCGGCGAAGATCACGGGCTCCCACTGCTGGTCTGTCTCCTCATTGCCGGGCAACACCTGACCAAGCTGCCTAGGGTCACTCTTCGACGTGGGCAGCTGTACCTCGCAGCTGCCGGAGGACACTGCTTCCTCTAAGTGGCGAAGAACCACTCCTCCATCCTTAAAATGTAAGTAAGACACTACCCTCTTCTCCAGTTTAGAATAACCAGTTCTTACCTCTACATTTTGAACGCGCTCTTACAACATCGTTGCGAGAAGTATATAATGGCTAGGGTTCCGTGTTTTGGGGGTTTTATTCGTCTTCTACTGCTGTGGTTTCTTTTAGATTTTATTTCTTTTTTTAATTATCTGTTTCTGGTGTCTTTTTTCATGTCAGAAAAATACATTAGTTTATCAAGGCTTACATCGAAAAAAAAAATAACAGCGCGCCTTTGGGGTTTCGCAAACTGCAGGGAACATGCAGATGACCCGAGTATTTGAAAAAACGTCCCTGCACTGACCGGATAAGAATATGTGATAGGTTGTCTGGCTCCCGCAGAAACATGAAGCCTCTCAAATAGTTCAGCACTCTTTGTGGTCCGGATCAACACACAATAAATCTGTAGATAAAAATTATATTTCTGCGATATATATATATATATTTTTTGGTGCAAGGACTATTTGTTATCGCGGTTTCTTTGTTTTGTTCTGTTCGGTGGAAAAAAAAATGAAAGCCGTTTACAACTCCCTGTAACGCGCGAATTAGAGCGCAGCTCTTGAGGAGGAGGGGAAGGCACGGGGGGGGGGGGGGGAGTCACGTGACATCGGGGGAGGTGGGGTGGGGGGGGGGGTTACGTGGCCTGGGGTCACGTGACCTTGAGGAGAGGGGGTGGTGAAAATTTTCCGCTAAGTTTAGCGGGAAAATTTCCGCTAAACTCAGCGGGGAAAATTTCCCAGTTAGATTTAGCGGGAAAATTTTCACGCTAAATTTAGCGGGCAAGTTGCCCATCATGCACCGCGCGGTTACGCCGACAGCGACGGCGACGGCGACGCCGCTCAAGCCGGAAACGGGCGCCTAATAGCTGCGCTCTAAAAAATGTTCGGGTTTTGGGTTTTTTTTTTTTTTTGGAGTGCGTCGATTTGCGAGTTGCTTCTTTTTTGTTTTCATTGATTACGGTGGCCGCTACTAGGAAGTTTGCGTAGACCGTTTTTCTCCCGCCGTCACCCCTACCGCAACGAAGGGCGCCACTACTGCGCATGCGCGCCGCTAGCCTTGTTGTTCAGAATATCCGTGTCTTCAATCAGGTTGCGCAGAGCGTTGCGGTACAGGGAAATGATCTGACAAAAAGTATATTTTGTCAAAGGACTCAGACCGAAAAATGTAACGTTTCGGTTACGGTTACTGTTACCGTTTCCTGTTGATATCACTTTCGTTACGGTTTTTTAGGGTTTTAATTTTTACGGTTTCGGTTACCTGTTACTCGTTTCCTAAAGAACGTTTTTTTTTCGGTTTCTCCAGTAGGTTGTTTTATTGAAATGCTAGACAGTCATTTTATAATAAACTGTTTACAGTAGTCCCTGATATCCAACAACGGGAAATTCACAATAACAAGAACTGAAAAACGTCTTAGTACATCTAATTGGTCAAACGTTGCGCACGTTTCAAGCCCTAACACTTGTGTTTCTAGATCCATTTGCAGTATATAGTTTGAAACATAAGCATGCTAGTTATCACCACTACTCTGGGATCATCGCGTTCTATACGCTACAAATAAACATCCCTGCTTTTTTGTTCGGCAGCGTTTGTAAACAACCCTCACAAAGTTCGCACTGCGTACTGGTAGAACCATTCCACGTTCTCGTCGCTATACTTGGTATTCGGGCCACTTCCGGCCGCCATGACAGGGTGCCGAGAACACTTCCGCTTTCGAATTTCGTTTGCATACTTTTAAAGGGCAACATAACCGCTATGTTTCGTGTGTTCCAGAATTAAGTCTGTCTTTTGTTATGCTTTCCGCGTCCACTGGCTTCTTAAAGTCCTGTAACGTTCTGCAATTGAGTGGAAAATTTTGCTGTAGCAGACCTCCGCGAAATAAAAGATGCATCGAGCAGCGACTCCGCTGCCGTCGAACGCTGACAGTCTCTGTAACGCGCGCGTCGATTTCACGCTCAGCACTAGGATCGCTTAATTTTGAGATCAAAGATGCACACAACCGACTCTTTCGGACAGCGAAGAAACTTGATCGAACGAATCACACTTGATCGAGTTCTTACGGAAATAGAGGATTGATTGAAATAATAATTAAGGTTCGCTCAAGTATAACTTTATATTTTAGCCTGCACCCAGGTTTCCATAACCAAATCCACTGATACAGACCAACTTGGTACTGCATACAATATTTAATAATTAAAAGAATATTGTTTATCATTCATTTTTTTCGATCTTAGAGCAGAATCTTTACTGACGGTAATTTTCGGTTGCATGCGAACTTGTAAACACGCGGTTTATATGAGAGTCCTTAACATACTGCAGCGAAAAACCCACAGACAAACT
Source organism: Ixodes ricinus (assembly GCA_037355805.1). NCBI lineage: Eukaryota > Metazoa > Arthropoda > Arachnida > Ixodida > Ixodidae > Ixodes > Ixodes ricinus. The sequence continues at coordinate 14,023 of JAZHYW010030399.1, read as the reverse complement.
AAAAAAACAACGAAAAATAGAAAACAAACGTAAATTTGGGAGTTTAGATCAGCGGAGGAATTCAGATCTTTTCACATGGAACCGAACCTGGGGTTCGGTTCCATGTCAATTTCAGAAACATCAATTTTGAAGTTTGAGAGCCAGATTTTTTTTCAGCATCCAATAAGGCGTCTGTTCGTGACACGATTAAAGCAAGACGTGTAACATAGCATGAAACCACTCGATATTATTACTCGCCCACGCCGTCAAACACAATAGCGCTTGTGTATGTCTGACCAAACCGAACAGTTAGAAGAATGGGCTATGTTCCCAGGAGTGTCGCGTGATCGCAACTCGTCGGACACGAAACTATAGTACGTTGCAACTCAAGAAGAGTAGGGCGAGGAAAAGGAAGGCCGGGGAGGAGACAAGCAGAGAGGCTCCCCTCTCCTCTCCAGCGTTCCGCGTGCTTCTTCCTCAACAACCTTCCTTCACCTCGCCCTACCTCTTGTGAGCTGTGACTTACTATAGTGTCCTTGCCCTATTGCCTGGGCTCTAGAATTTAAATAGCAGATTGACGTGCCAGCGTCTCCAACCGCATCCACGTGAATATCATTCACTGGTTCGCCACTTTAGGTCGACGTTGTCACAATCACAGTATCTCCGCTTGTCGTCGAAATCACGCTGCATGACTTTTGTTTTTCATTTTTTTTATTTTTTGCGGAGAACGAACAGCGCAATTGTACACACTGCGACAACTTCGTTATAACCACGATATCTCTACTCGACGTCGAAAACACACCGCTTGATTTTTCCGGGGCACGATCAAACACACGTGGTACAATTCTTCACATCCTTCAACAACTACGTCCGACATGCGTATTGTAGTTTCACTTTGACCAGTTCGAACACTCACGGTGACGACGCGATTTTGACGAAGCAATGTTGTGGTTGCACACGCGCTCCCGTGCACAAAACAAGCGAAACAATTACGTATCTCGGCAAATGTGTAGGCGTCTAACACTGTAGAATGCCACACGTGTACACAAGTTTCTACTGTGACGTCAGCTAGGGCCTAGTATCTTTCGCCACGGAGGCCAAGTAAAAAAAGATGCGGTGATTTTTCTTGGCGCCGTATTGTCCAGAAACACACATCGATCTACCTTGAGTACGACCGAGCACGTTGAGTCCGGTCGAGTGCGAGGGTTGCTATGGCAACAGCTGCGTTGGCAAAAGTGGCGTTGCAGCCAAAGCAGCAGCTGCCATAACAACCCCCCCCCCCCGCCCTCGGTCGGACTCAACGCAAGTGTGCGAACCAGCCTTAGGGGGCAACGCAGTTGCCTGCGTGCCCAACCCCGCTCACCCATCGTCTTATCCTTCGGCTGCTACAAGCGGTCCTGTACCCGACCTTCGCGCCATTTCTTTTGGCGTGACGGCCGACACTGCACGTTTTGCGGCAGGTCTATTTCACTTCTTGTGTTTTGTCGTCGAGTGAGGCGTAAGCTTGCTTTACGCGTTTTACACACACCAAAGACGACGCTAAGCAGGAATAGCGTGACGTGCATGTGAATAGAAAAAAGCGGAATGTGTCAACGGAAGGGCCGCAGTTGTCACCGGCAGGTCTTATTGACGTATAATTTTGAACAGGCTGAGTGGTAACGTGTCCCGAAGTGAGATCAGGTACAAGGACACGCAAGCAACTTTCTGTGGCATCTCAGAAGACAGGCACGTAGCCAGGATTTTGATTCGAGGAGAGGGGGGGGGGCGCCCACGACAAAGAGCTGTATGAGGGGGACAATGGTGGATGAGAATTTGCAGAGAGCCCCAGCATAGGTGGAAGATTTCGGGGGGAGGGGGCGGGAACCGGGCCCCATGGGCCCCCCCCCTCCCCCGTGGCTACGTTCTGTCAGAGAGCAGTATGTGTGCAGAGCTTTGATGAGCGCTTAAGATACGGGAGCGAACGTTGGCCCATTGCTCAAAGCTGCGTTGTCTGTTAATTATTATAATAATATGAACATACTTGTTTCTTCCTTTTCGTCGCTTTAAAGCGTGTGATGTAGTTAGCAGCTACGTACAAAACAGCGCCTAGATGTCCTGAGCATCGGCTGCTGTAAGGAGGGAAAGGCTGCGAGGTTGAGCGCCAAGAACAATAGCCCGCTTGGCAGCCGTGGAAGAGTGATTAGAAAGATATGCAACAAACTCAGATGCTAGGATAACGCTTGCCTGCCCAACGCCAAAAACAAAACGCCTAGCGATGACGCGCAGTCACATGACCTCGATCGCGGGTTGCATCAAGGCAAGTTGTCTTTTTCAGAACCGCCACTCAGGCGCTGTGCCGCTGACCACGAAGTGAAGTCCACTCGCTCGTTCCTTTCTCTCCTTAATTTTGCGGTCGGTTCTGGCTGGGCTCCCAGGCTTTCTATCTTTAGAGCGCGAGAGATTTCTTGAAGAAGTTTAATATATTGGGTGTTCCATTTTAATTCTAACAGATATTACAAACCTATGTAAAATATGCACTAACAGAGTTTGTGCAGGTGAGTTATTCGGCCTGGGGGACATTATGTGGGTGGCTAATTTTTGCGATAATTCGGATAATTAACTACTTCCTTAATTAAATGTTTAATTAGTAAAGATAATCATATGGTTTCAACTAGAAACGTGCTGAGCAGAATCGAAAACCACTATATCTGTGAATGTTAGAACGACTTGAATCTAGTCAGGTAAACTCGGGGCGCACCAAAGTTACAACTCGCGCATTAGGCGCAAAGCTAGCAGTGAGTGACAAAACCCGGATGATTGGATTATCATGGCGTTCCGCCACTGCTACGTACTTTTTGCGCCTGCTGCACAGTGGTAACTGTGGTGCGCTCCCGAGTTTACCCTAGCTTCTAGTCGTGCTAACATTGACAGGTATAGTGCTTTCCGATTATGCTCAGCAGTTTCTAATTGAAACCATATGACTGATTTTATACTACGCTAAAAAGTTAATTAGTTCGATTTATCGCGAAATGATGCCACTACATAATGACCCCTCCATTATAACTCACCTGCACAAATATACTAGTGCATCTTTTATGAATGTTTTGTAAAAATCTGTTGCATTAAAATGGAACACCCAGCTATAACAGCTATTGAACCGCAGTATTTACGACTTGTAAATATTAAGCGAAGTTACATGCATTTTTTGTCTTGTGTTGCGTGTCCTACGCTATCACTCTCGTGGCCAAAATTCGCCGTAAGAACAATGTCAACCTACCTTCAGTTCAAATTGTATCAAGAAAAAGTTAGAGATGATGTTTCCTACTCTCTGAAAACAATCTATTTTCTCCGTATCTAGTGCGCTGATAGCCACATGGTGGAGCATAAACACAATACCATGGCGTCACATTTCTTCTGAAACATAACGGCTTCGTGTTCAATATTTTAAAGCGATATATAAGGCATAAAGTTACCAAGAACTTTAAAACATTAAAATAAAACGCATATGCCAACATAATGGTACGTTTACACTTGCGGATCCGCTGGCGAATCCGCCCAGCTTTTGCCGCTGGAGCGAAACGCTGGGCGGAAAACGCGGCGGCGAGCCGTTTAGGTCCGGACCTATTTCTGCCGCCGAACGAGGCGTTTCGCTGACCGGAAGTGACATTCTTGCGCAGCGCGACGCTGCCTACGTCATGAGTATGCGTTCTGTTGCGTTAATTGAACGTCAAAGACTTACGGTAAGAAACAGAATGGATTTACTATTTACATGACGAAGTTAATCTGCTGGTGTCGGTGATCGCAGTCGTTCCGTACGTCTTCTTCTTCGATCTGCCCCGAGCCAAACCGTTGCTTCGTCTTCCTCGTTTTCGTCAACCGCATATTTACACGAGCACTGTACGGCTGTTTCGCGTGAGTAGGAGGTGCCAAAATTACAATTGACCCCGTAAGTGATGACGTCACAACATGGCGTTTGGGTCCAAACAAACCGTTGCTAGGGACGTTGCTATGGACTAATGCATGGAGACTCCACATGAGGCTAGATTTTTGCTTACAAGTAAGTAAATAATTTTTTGTAAGCAACCTAACTTCTTGATATCTAATTATGAAGATGTTCTTGTCGTCTCAGTGTCATATTGCAACGATGAAAGCCATTTCTGAAGTCTTACACTCCGCTTTGCTTTGGTAGCAGACGACACGATAGATTTGCTGGCCTCTGTTGCAGCGGGCGTCTTCATTGAAATGCGTCGGTAAACAAGCGACAAAAACAAGTGGATTGCCGTGGCCGTAGAGGCCTCCGCAATGTGCGTTCTTTTTTTCCTGTGAACAACCCAGCTTAGTTACGAGGGGTGAAAATGCAGTAAAATCAAACCACGTCACGCAGATCAGTTACGACGACGACCTGAAGTGCATTACCGGCGTAGTGCAGGCCACCATGAGAAACAAATCGTACGCCGTCGAGGTAAGTCGTTTGTTATTATTATATTATTATTGTGGTTGTCAGGTTATTAAAGAATTGCATGTCTATCGCGATTTCGCAGTATTTTGCTTTTTTTCCCCTTGGTATACATCAAATTCCGTGGATGTGCTCTTTTGGTGAAGATCTTCATCGAACCCGCGATGCGAGTACAGTCTGTAATAGACTCACCTTATGTTTTTTATCCAGTTCTTTCGCGCTTTGGGGTCTTGCGGAAATCTGAAGAAACTGCAAGAATCTCTCTCCACGCGATGGTTACAACCAGGTATACGAAGCACCCTCGCATAGCGCGAGTCCGCAAACAAAATTTGGGATCTCAACCGTTCGCCTGAAGTGCTTTTCTCGCGGGTGCAATGCGATCTTTTAGCAGACTATCATCTCGATCGACGCCCGGACTTTCGATAAACCATATTTTGCATCGCACCACACTATGAAATCTTAAGAGTGTATGAAACTCATTATATTTCAAACAAATGCGATGTCAGAATATCGTCTTTATTCACACGATACAAACGACGGCCCCACTTGGACGGCCGGCGTGCGGCAGACGGCATACTTCTTGCATTCGTCGTCTGCTGCAGGCATCTTGAGGACCGGAAGTTGCAGTCGTAAATATTTCAGAAACGAGCGATTACCGGCACACTTCTGTCGAAACATATATGACATTCAAGCTTTCTATATCTGTGATTTTTAGAAGTTTAAATCCTACTCCTGATTTTTGAACGGTCGGGTTTTCGTAGCGAAACCGAGCCACATGTATTCGTCCATAACAACGACCCTAGCAACGGTTTGTTTGGACCCATGACGTCACACTTACGGAGTCAATGCAGCGTCCCGAGCGCAACGCCGGGAGCAAGGACGTTTAAATAGGGCAGGACCCGGCATGACGTCATACCCAGTGACGCCGGAAGAACAACCCAATCCCAGACTGCCCCGCGCACCGACGCTCTCTCATCCAAACTAAATTCAACCATGCTCCCATCGTCTGCTCTCCGCTCGGTCGTTAGGCTTAGGCTACGTCTGCTCCGTGCCTGCGGTCTGCTTCGTCTGCTCGCTGTCGCGGCTGGCTTTCGATTCGATCGGCGCACCAAAAGATGTTTCGATGCGAACCCGAATACTCATCACGGCGGAGTGAAACCAACATCTTCTCGAAGCAGAATTTGTACGGCTTTCTCAACCCGCGATGCCCTTCTCAGCACGACACACACCACAGCGCCTTCTCAGCGTTCGTGCCTACGATCCTTCTCAGCGTTCGTGCCTACGATGACTGACTCGCGATCGCTTTCCAAAGCCGCGCTACGACGACTCGTTCGAGACGACGCTCCAGGCGCGGTCGCGCGGTGTCGAGAGCGTCCGCTACACGCCGACTTCCTAGTCCTACTGGTCAGGCAAGTGTTGGGCTCGAAATCTCGCCTGTTCGACACCGATTCAGTCGGTGCGTCGTCTAGAGCGTCTCAACTCTAGTCACTTACTTTCTGCTGGGCAACCAGGCGTTCGTTTATAATAATCTCATCCAATTCCGACCATACCGGTTTAAAAGTCTCCCGTTAAGCGCTGTTTCAAATAACAGTGGGTGCCGCCATTACTTTCGGTGCACACAATCGCGTTGCCACGGAAATGCCATGGCAACGAGGGTTGTTTGCACCGAAATTAATGGCGGCGCCCACTCACTAGGCTTCCCATTGGTCAAGAAATGTCCGTCGCGGCTCGTAGCCACGCCTACTTCCGTTACACTTCGCTCCATGCATTGGGGATAGGGACGCCACCTCCTGCCCATTATAACCTCCTTGCCCGGGAGAGACAGCCGAGGTGGAACCTCGCGCCTTCTCGTCATATTTGACCGGATGTTACGAGAACGAAAAGCTGCCGCAGCCGCCGCCTGCCGCCGCCGCTCGAAGGAAATAGATGTAAACGCAACCCGCTCGTCGCCGCCGCCGCCGGGAGCGGATCCGCTCTCCGCGGCTGGCGGATTTCTTCTCAGGTGTAAACGTACCATAAGACCAATGACTCATAAAACCATACGAAAGATCAATACAGCATATTGCATTCACTTTTCTCAATAGAAGAAGGACAGGGAACTTGAAATTTGACTGTTAGTACCTACCGTACCGTCCTTTTCAGCTGGCGCATACATCGCGTTGCTTTGTCGTGCCTGGCGTTAATAATTTACCTACAGTTTAAATTAAATCAGTGGGCGCAGCAACATCCGCCATATTTCTTGTCGTTTATGTTTTTAATCTATGCGTAGAGAAGATATTCTTGAACCACCTAAAATTGTGATGTCCGTTTTTAAGAAGTAACAATAATCTTGTGTATATATATATATATAACACCTTCTTTGTTATGGGCCAGCCACATCAATGTGGCTGGCCCTTGCCCATAATTTCGGCCGCGCTTTACGTTTCGTGTGGTTTGTCACCAACGAGAGGTGTGTCGACATAAAAAGCGCAGAACTAAATATTCGTCGTGAAGAATTGTCAAGCGTTCATAAAACGCAGATATTGCCCATCTGTATATTTTTGTTTATTTCTTTTGTTTAAATCTTTACGACCTTCTTTAAATATGAACAAAGGTATTGGAACATTCACAGTTTTGTTTTATCTTCAGAATGTTTACATATAAAGTATGATTTGTATAATAAGTACACACATTTTTATAAACGTGCAGGAACGTTCCGCCCGGAAGTAGCGTGGAACTGGTCAAGCACGCATTTCACATTTTGATCAAGGATGACGAGTAAGTTGTTGGCCTCAAATCCACTGCACCAATAAATCGGCGGTGAAGTTGTATTTTTCTTCATTTGTACACAATAGCATCGTATCTCCCGTCTTATAGTATGAACACTCCTATTTTTATGCATCGGTTTGTATGAAGAACTCAGTTGAGTAGTATAGATTGATAAAAGGCTAGAAGACTCAGCTACCGTCATTGGGAGAACCTTTTCATCCATTACCTGACACACTGCCTAAAGAAAGTTGAGCTCATGCCCGTTGCCTCAATGTTCTCTTAGCTATGGTACAATTAGATCCTCCGAAGCCTATTTGGATTCAAATAGGTAACGGCCAACATGTTTGAATCCAATTAAGGCATCCCAGAGTCCTTCTAGCGCCACGCATGAGGTGTTCACACCCTTTTTGCGTTAAGTGAAACCACCCAGAGAGGGACTCGTCCGTCAACGTCACGTGACATTTCTATTCACGCCAGCGGCGCATGGCCGCTCGGGGGCGCCACCACTATGCTGGCTTATACCCAGCAGTTGACCTTGGCGACCATTATGGTTCCGCGAATCGCGCCTTACTCCAGTTTTCGATGCCGTGTTGGAGACCATGATTGTATCGTTTCGCTGAATCGCCAACGAGCTAGCGCACAAATAGAAGAAGCGCCAGTAGGTGCGTCTATCTATTTCTGTTATTTAAGTTCATTATTGCGTTAGCATTCGTTTCCTGGTACATGCGCTGACCTTGGACTGGTTTGAAGCACAGGCATTCAAAGTTCGCAACGTCAGTTACGGGATGGCGCCACAGCCCCGCTGGCTGTGAAACTGGCTAGGAAACACCTTCTGCAAGCACGGACAGATGGCGACGGAGTGTATAATTTGTGAGGGTTTCCGATAGGACGTATAGGACGCATAGCAGCAGACGCCGCGCTGGATTGGCTGGTATTAGGGAGCCATGCCGTGACGTAACACCTTGCAACCGAAGATCACCGGTGACGTAACGCCTAGCAACCGAAGGTCGCCGCCAATCAAAGATTGCGGCGATACCTTTAGCGTGCGGGCTCAAGTACGTGGGACAAACCTTGAGATTCGTTAACGACAGCTTATTGGAACAAACCTTGAGATTCGTTAACGACAGCTTATTGGAACATAAGAAAATTGTAAGCACAAATACGTCGAACGCAGAAATCGCAAAGCACGTTCAGCAATGCAAGAATAGTACTGCGTACTGGTCAGAGGCGGAAGTTTTACATGAAGAGCGTTCTGATATAAAGAGTCGTTAAAAAGAAACAGTATGGATAAATTATATAGGAAATTGCCCAAGCCAAGCCTCGACGCAACTAGGAACCCACGGCTAAAGGTTTCTCAGATTGTAAACAACACCTTTGAATTTCCTTTTTTGTTTGTTTGCGAGAGAAAGAGATATTTGAAGCGATGTCAATATTTGAAAATATTTGCCCGAGTTGTGGTACAATGGGCAGCAGTTGTCAGAGCCGTTGTTTCAAAAGGTTCAAGGATACGTATACTTATCGTTTTGTAATACTTATCGTATTCTTCTGTTTTATACTTTCTGTTCGTAGTGTATAATAATCTGAATCAGCGCACCCCTAGGGGTATTAAAATACCCCTAGGGGTGGTAGGTATTAAAATAAATAAATAAAGTCGCCGAGTTCTTGAGGCTACCCAGCTGTAGGGCCCGGAAACCACTCCCGTGGTCCTTGTTGATGGGTGCGTTGTATTGTTGTTTTGACCGCGTGGTCTCTTGTAAGTGTATGTGTTATCGGATATTAAAAATGCTTTCAACAAAGCAGACCTTGCATAAAAGGCGGTTGACAATAATGGTATTCTGGGTTGTACCGCGTAGTCTTCTGTGAATGTGTATGTTTCTTTGTATTTGAAAACGTTTTCAACAAAGAAAATTTCTGCGTAGAAGGTGGTTGAGAGTCGCTGTCTGGGTATTTATAGGATGCTTGAAAAATAAACCAAGGTGCTGAGTTTGAGACGTTCCCTTCTGTGTCTATTCCTTCAACTAGGCCTTTTGTTTTTCCTTTTCTGCACCACAGTTTCAGGTGTTCAACTACATAATTAGCTACCTCCAGCTCGCATGGAATTTTAGCCATTCCACAACGTCCCCCTTCGCCAATTTCGGCGTCGCGCACTCGAGAACGGGGGTGTATTACTGGAACGCGTGTGAACCCACCCCAGCCTCCGCGTTGACGCCTCTTCACGGCGAAAGTTTGAGGATTGTCAACCCCCCTTCCCCCCCCGCTCTCACGTGGCCCGCCGCAACTACCCCCCCCCCCCCCGCTCTCGTGGCCCGCCGCGACACCCCTGAGCCCTGCACCCGGGGCGGTCCGCCCCCCCTTTGTGACGCCACTGCTCCCTAGTATCGCTGTCCCCTACTGCACCTCGGTTCCAAGGTGTTGCGTCACGCGGCCGGCGTGCGGATACGCGCTTTCGACGCCCTCTTGAGGCCCTGGCGCAGGCTTTGGAGACCTGAAAGCGCAGGGGCTGCGGTTCCGACCTTCGACCTGCCACGCCGTTCTTGATACACAGGTCGTGTTACCATGTCACCGGGACGTAAGCACATGGCGTCTTCGGGTCTAGGGCTTTTTGGTGTAGGGCGTTTCGGTGTAGGACGTTTCGGTGCGGTACTTTCGGTGCACAGACTTTTCGGTGAATAGGCAATTAAAATACGAGAGGAGGAAGAGGAGGAGTAAACTTTATTAAATGGAGCTTCAGGCGCTGATGGTTGGGCGCCCACCCGGTGGGGGGCCTCCTCTAGTCCGGCAAGCCCTGGTCCGCGCTGGCTGCCCGGGCCCTCTCTACCGCGCTACGCTGGGCTGAGAGGTCGGAACTGGTCAGCTCGCCCACCCACTCCTCGTAGGTTGCGTGAGGGTTGGGGGCCAAAGGATAGGGCTTGCTCCCACTCCCCAGACCATGTGGTACAGAGTGCCGGGCTGGGAGCAGAAGTTGCAGGTAGCAGGATAGAGGGTGGGGTACATAGCGTGCAGCAGAGAGCCGTGGGAATGCGGAGTTGGTTTGCAGCCGACGAAACGCGGTCGCTTTGGCTCCTGGATAGGTGGGCGTGCGGTGGCGGGAACTGTCTTTGTTCGTGACGCTAATGAGCGAGGATGTCCGCGTATTTCTGAAAAGAAGAGGGTTTGAAAGTCCATGGGGTTTGCGTGTATTTTTTTAATGTTTTTGAACGTCCTGACAACCGCCAAAAAAAGTGACTAGGCAAAAGAGAGATTGAAAAAGTAGACCAAAGCAATCGATTAATTTCAATGCTACTTTTTATTCCGAACGTTTGGTGGCAGAAATACGCATAAACAATTAAAGAGTTCCCCGTTCATTCATTTTTTTTTGGTTGTTGTCTGGTCATTTACATTTTGATGAGTTTCAATAGCAGTTGTCTTTCGAAGTTTCTGACTTAGAAAAATACCGTTTTCTACTCCCTAATGGCGAATTCCACTGGTCGTTTTGGAGCGCGCCGGGATCAGTAGACCAGATCCAAAATGGAGCACGCGATCCGCACGGAGTCACTCCGCCTCTTGATCCCAATGTGGAGCGTGACCACAATTCCGGGATCGGCGGATGCCTTTCCCGTATACACCTACCCGAGCTCCCGGATTTCGAAGCATATCTTTTCGCAAAAGCGGTGTTGACAACACATGTTCAACGCGCGAGCGAAATAAAGCATAATGGGAAAGATGCGGGTCGATAGGTGATGTGCTTGAGCGAGGTCTAGGCCAACTCGTAGAAAAAACACTCGTCGACGATCAACTCGTCGGCGGCCCATTCGTCGAGACAGAGCCCGATTCGTCATAGGGCAATCAGTGGAAGGAAAACTCACATTGAAAACTCCAACTGGCCGCCGCTTTTTCAAAGTGATAATATAAAATTTTGTCCTAACATTTTAAAGCAAATACTGGAACTCCGTAAAATTGTCGCACGGTAATTGACTTCTAGTGTGCTCTTCCTTGTCTAAGATAACAACTTGCGCTTTTCGCCGCTTTCGCGGTGCAGTGGGGACGGTACGTCATTACGTCGGTGACAGTCTTCGGCGGCTAATTATACAACGCAATACAGAAAATGAACAAAAGGACGATCCCGAGATGATATATGTCTAAAAAATCAATGTCTGTCCTGTCTTCGACCTTTTGTAATTTTTCTTTCAGTCTTGTCACCTGACAAGGGCGATCTCCCATAGTCCACTCCCAAATAAAGAATTAGGTGAGAAGATTAACAAGACACCACGAACTTGTACCTCGTGCCGTGATTCAACCCCTTCGACGAATCACACTTCGACAGATTGCCCTTTCGACAAGTTGCACTACTTCGACGAATAGCCCTATTCCGAATTGGCGTATTCTACGAATTGGCCGTCAACGAGTTAGTCGTTGACGAGTTGGCTTTCGACGAGTTGGCCGGATCCCGCATCAGCTTAGCCCACTTGCCTCTTCATCGGAATACTAGTGACTGGTGTCCAAGTGCGCCTCGATTTTCGGCCTCTTCTGCTGAAATCCGAAATGGCGGTCGAACTCATGCGGGGCATACAAGCAATCCTCGTCGTCGATGCTACTCGAGCCGCTGCTGCAGGAGGAGCTGCTCGAGGAACTTGACGACATTATGTCACCAAGCAGAAGCAGCACTAAAGCGGGCCGCACTTCGCGAGCGGTCAGTGCGAATTCTTCCGAGGCAACGTGCCCGGCGGTGGCGAGATTGGAAGTCACGTGTGCGCCGAGGACTGGTCAGGCTGGCTTCCGGTCGAATCCGCCGAAATGGGCGGAGCGACTTTTCTGGGATCCGGTTCGAGATCTGGAGTGGGAGCTGATCCAAAACGACGAGTGAAACACGTCCGTCTCAATCCCGATCGCCGGTGCGGGGAGTCTGCTGGGCAAGATATACTTTGACTAAATAAACATTGATCGGTTGAAAAAAGCAATGTTAGTTATCGGTACCATCGTGGCAATAAAAAATATGCTAAAAATATGGAAAATACGAAAGCGGACTTGTTTTAGGTGGTGGAGATAATAGCGAAGCCCTTTTGATTTTAGTTTACTACATCTTTAACGAAATCTAAAATATGAAGGAATTACTTCACAACACTAATTGTTTTCTGTTTTTTCCAAATGTGATATGACATGTTAGCGCATCCAAATAGTCTGTTGTCGCGATTAGCATGTATTCCGAATGTTTAGGACTATTCTATTTTGTGGAAAGCAATGCTACAAGTTCCTTGAATGTAATTTAAAGAAAAAAATCATTTTGTTAAGACAACGCGGATAAAGTTTATTGCTGCCGAAAACCTTCAGTGTTATTTTGACATTAATGCGTATTTACTTTCTTCTTGTCTTTGCAGCAAGGGGAGGCTTTCGTCGAAGACTACCTGAACTATATCGGACTTCTGTTTATTGCTGGTAAGACTAACAGCGAAATCTTTGCTTTATACCCATCGGTATTATCAGCCTCCCGATTATTTAACAGCTATTTGATCATCCAGACATTATGTTTTTCTTGCCTCCCATCGACTGTGCACAGAAATACCTTCATTGTACCGAGGCTCCCAACATTCTTCTGATTGTGCTCTGGTTATGCATCGAGCGTCTTAGCTTAAATACAGAATAGGGAGAATCATCTAGTTTAATGTGGTTCTAGAGGGGTAGGCGTCAATACAACTAGCAACACTAATAAAAAAAAAAAAACTAGGGGCAGCTAAAACAACAAAAAAATCTTTTATTTCTTGACAAGACACCAGGTTATAGTGACAGTCATCTCAAGCACAACTGTGCATCAATGACGCAGTGCTTAATCATGCTCTCTATATCTCTGAGTATGTGTGGTTTTGTTGTGATAATCATGACGTTTTATTGAATTGTTAGAGTGGAATTTGCTCCATTCTGCAATGTCATATCTTGAATTGCCAGTCTTAAACATTTCGCTATTTTTGTTAACTGAGCTTGTATTTTTTTCTTTTTTTCTTTTACTTGTGTTCTTTGTGAGCTTCCACTGCTGCTGATTGTAGGGAGGGGGCCGAGGACTCGTCAGGCTGCATTTATGCAGCTTTTGCATGCGAATATCACGGCGAATATTAATGCGAATAGCATTCTTTGGATACTTCACGCACTTTTCGTCTATGTATCTATCTATCTATCTATCTATCTATCTGGCTATCTAACCTCTTACGCCGCGGGTCGATAAATAAATAAAAAAGACCGGCGCCGGCTGGGATTCGAACCGTTGACCCTTTGATCAGCAGGCAGACGCGCTAACCACAGAGCTATGAAGGCAGTCATTCAACGCACTCTAAACGGTTGTTTATATCTTTACCATAGGACGCGCTTTACAGCGCTGTCACAGCTACCGGTGCGCGCGTTCCATGCACGAGGGCTCATTCCGCTCTCGTGAGGCTGAGCACGGCCGCTAGCTCACCCTCTCCCGCGCTCGGGAGAGGGTGATGTAGCGGCCGTGCTCAGCCTCACGAGAGCGGAATGAGCCCTCGTGCATGGAACGCGCGCGTACCGGTAGCTGTGACAGCGCTGTAAAGCGCGTCCTATGGTAAAGATATAAACAACCGTTTAGAGTACCGTTGGTTGAGACTAGCTGAGACGCCAGAAAGTCTGGTCGGTACCATTTTGAGTGTTTGTGCGTATGGCGCGTGCTTTGCTCGCCTTCCTAAGTGACACAAACGCACGTGCTGGGCTGCGGAGATCGTGCGCAGGGCTGTGAAAGTGTCAACAAATTTAGAATCGCCTCAAGAGTGGGCTGGCGTATCTAGAGTGTGCCGGCCACCTGACGAACGCGCATAACTCCGCACCGTTTGATGCTATTCGCATTAACGTAGATAATCATTCCCAAAGGATGGGTTC